>BMAU01003618.1:0-59666 GCA_019973935.1 Trichonephila clavipes | reverse complement strand
AAAGTAGTGCTGATTAAAGAAACAAAAGATAAAGTATTAATGATTTTCTCACTTTGAAGCTACAAAAATGCATCTATAATTTATTTCGAAAAATACCATTATCTCCCTACGTTGAATAAAAGTTTACAAATAGACTATAAACCCGTTATAAAAATAATGAGCTGTTCGAAGATGATTTTGATTTTCCGAGAGGGCAACTTCCTATAAATGCAAACAAGATAATAAAAATGTGTATTTACAGTTTGAAAAATGCTTACAGAGAATTTAAGAAAGAAACAAACTATTGTTTTTAGTTTTTCAGAAAAGAAGATGCTAAAAGTTTCCTTTAAAAACTGTTTATTTAAAAAGGACTGGATGGATATGATTATATTCAAACATTTTTATAGTGACTGTAAACGAATTATTTAAAATGAAAACAGTTGTGGAAGATTGTGAAGATTTACTTCAGTAATAATGGATTTAAAGCAAACAAGACATTTATTAGAACTTCAACATAAATGCATTAAGAAAGATTATAAATATACATTAATTTTCTAAGATATCTTCATTCACTACATGCAGAGGTGTTTTTGAGTTCCATATATTTTTTGGAGTTGTGCGGCGAACACTTCCAGATAACATTTTTCTGGTTCACAAATCCTTTTAATGTAACATTTTTCTTCACAAATTGCTTGTATAAAACATTTAGCGTCTTCCATTTTTTTATTTGAATTGTTAATTAAAATTGCTACCAGAATGATTTCAGTTAAGTACTCAAAAAAAAAAGTAAAAGTAATTTTTAAAACATTTTTTTTTTTTTAATTTCTATAATATCTCTTTGGAATCTTCAGGTGTTGTTATTAAAAAAGCGTTTTTACTTCGTTTGTTTGTAAAATTGGAATAGTATGAATTGCAGGAATGCTCTCTAAATTGAATATTTAGCCTTTGCTTCGTAATAGACACGCTTCGAATATTCTACATCAAGTAAAGCTGTAATAATTGCATTTCTATCAAACTGATCGTACAATTGATTCAAAATAAATTTTTGAGGAAAATTAGGAAAAGTGTAATAGTCTAAAACCCATAAACACGTTTTCCAAAATTCAAAAATTACTTCGTAATCTATATACGAAACAATACAGTATCTAATTTTTGATTTTTCTTTTAGATATTTTAATACGAAACAAAATAACTCTGGTAAATTTTCGTAATTATTGTTATCCATAGAAAAATGATATAATGCATCGTGAATAGCATTAAAATTACTAACTGTAATACTTATAATGCTAGGTATAAAATCATTACCAAATAAAAGACTAACATTGACTAAAATGTTTGAATTGAACATTAATTCTCGTAAATTATAAATTAAGTTTTGTTTTTTCTTAATTTGAACATTTTCGAATTGATTAAAATGCTTATAAGCTAAAATAAAAACATCGTTATCTTCACTGACAATTACGGGTTTTTTCAAAGAATATTTTACAGCAAAATGGAATAATTTATGTTCCCCTTCACCTTACATATTAGATCCAGTCAATAACACTTTTAGCTTTTTAGGAATACATGAATGTAAATTCTTCCTTCGAAAACAATCAAAATTTAATAAAGATTCTCTAATATGCTTATATACTTTTTGAGAAATGATATTGTTTCCAAATAAAACTATCTTGAATAAATTTCTTCCTTCAACCGGTTTATTTTTCCTTTTTTGTTGAATAGGCCATTTCATAGGTAATCCTTCACCATCTAAAGAAATAGCTACGTGTACTTCGTTTTCAAATAAATTTGATTCGAAAAGTTTATGCAATATATATCCAATATCTGAAGTGACTTTATGACACATATCCAATATGATATCATTTTCAGATTCTTTCCATGTACTGTCAATAGCCCCATATAATAAACTTTGAGCATCAATCAATATTGAATCAAAAGGAGACAATGTATTCGTTTTAAGACATTGAATTAAAAGAGAAAAATTAGCTATACCAGAGTTTCTCAAAGTGTGGGGCGCGCCCCCCTGGGGGGGCGCGATGACCCTACAAGGGGGGCGCGAGCGTATCGAAAATTTAAAGATTTTTTTAAAAAAAAATAACCGGAAAGAGAAGTAAAACAAAATGCTTTCTTCCATAATAAAAAAAACACAACAACACACTGACATAATTTATATTTATTATCTAGTTTTTTTCCGTCATCAAATAGCTATCTTTGATCCCAAAACCAAATTAAAGAAAAAAATCATTTTGTTTTATTTGCTGTTTTTCCTCAATGAGAGATTTTTTTATTACGTTTTAACATAAAATATTACTCGTTAAAAGAAAAAACGAAACCCAGACCCTGAGAAAAATTCTAAGAAGATAAACAATTCACCACTGCAATTATTATTGAAATACTGTACATTAGTTGTAGAAAAAGAAAAAAAAGTCATGATTCACTTTTCAGCCAGGCTGCATCGTACGTTCAGTTCAGTTCAGGTTTTGTGGGATATGGAGCAACAAAGGCTATATATATGATCCCCTAAAAGACAGATGTTTCTTAAAAATTAGTAGATGTCAAAATATTTCAGTTTCTGGATAAAAAATCTGAATGTTAATTTGACCTTCAATCTTATAGTATGGTTATTATCAATATTAGTTCCCTCCCATCTTTCATGTGTTTGCTTTTCGCTTAAGGAAATTGTAAATAATTGAGTTTTGCGATATTTGGAAAAGAATTGATTGGTTTAACATTTCTGTAGGATAATTGAAGTGTCTGATTTGCGTCCTTTATTATGGTCTTGTACTTTTGAATCATTTTAGTTCAGTTTTATTGGATTTTTTTCTCAAATCATCAAAGAATTGAATAGTCCTTGAAAGAAGGTAAGTATACTGTCTATAAATTAAAATATTCACTAGAATTCCGATTTGTATCGTGTACAGTAAAAATAATTCTAAACAAATGATTGGGGTGACTGAGTCCCCCCGCACTACCATTAATGTTAGTATCGAGTACGCGCCTGCTCCCGGGTTAAACTTTTTGAAGTCTTCTCGCTTTAAATGTTAAAAAGTAACACAATTATTCTTCATCGGAATTTTATATTCCTTTTCATAATTTAACATTAATTCTAAATGCTAATTGTGTGAGGTTTAAAATTACAGTTTTTTTAAACAGTTATTTACAATTATAGCATTTATCAAAAAAAAATCATTTTACATTTTTGTATACAATGTCATGTGCACACAGTTTTACTCTCCTTACAGTTCAGCTATTATATCAAGAATAATGTTTTATTTTTTTTAAAAAATGAACTCGTGCGAAGAGTCGGTGTTTCAGCCAGTATACGTTTGATGTACCAGTACTGAAGAAGGTATTTTATAAATAATTTCTTATTATTGAATTTGGCCGCGGTAGCCGAGTGGTATAGGTATCGGATCGTGGCTTGCCTTGTCACGAGTTCGAGCCCAGTACCACTAAAGACCCGCCATGTAGGGCAGCGCTGCATGTTAAATCTGTTGAGAGTTGAAACTTTTTCCCCTGGTGTGGTGTGGTAGTTAGGAGAGAAGGGTGCCAGCTCAGGTGTCATCCACGTCACTTGACCATGGTTCAAAATTACGTGGTCCGTCGTCAAAAGCCCTCGTGCAGCTGAACAGTGCGACGTTAATATCCAATCAATCAATCTTATTACTAAATTAAGAACAAGTTTAATAATTATTAGGGACTTACACGGGCTTTTCTTGTAGAGGAAAGTTTTTCAAAGGAAGGTTTTAATATCAGAAATTGACACTTAAAGAGTTATTTTTCTATATTTAGCTGAGATCTATATTTTGTCTTCAAGGCATCCACTGCAGAAAATCCGGTTTTCAAAAGGTAGGATGTTGAAAATGGTAATAGTATACGAAGTGCTTTTGTTTTCAGTACAGATAATTCCTCATCCACCTCTACCCCAAATTCAAAGAGCGATTTATTACAAAATTGCCTTTTAATTTTTCACTGCATGTGAAATCTATGAAGATTTCTTCTTCGGAAGTTGAGAGCCCTTCTGGAGTATCTTGAAATAGATCCCTAATCCACTCGTAACTTGCTACCAAGCTGTCCTCATCCAGAAAATACTTTTTAAAATTCTTTGCCAACATAGCTAAATGATTTTACATGTTTTAAAAACAACTTTCACATGTTGTTCTACAGATTTGTAAGTTTTAACACATATCGAGATGGGGCTTTTTTCCATCATTTACTTCAGTAGTGGTAAATCCAAAATTTAAGTATTTTGAGAAGATCGCTTTGATTTAATTTTCGGAACCATGCTCGTTCGTCTGTGTACTTGTTGATTCTTTATTATGGTCGAATGTTTGCTTACGACTTAAAAATGTATGTATGATATTGTTTTAATCTACTGCCGTAAATACTTAATTACCGTGAATTACAATTAACGTGGAAATTAAAAAATGTACATTCAAGCTAGATTCGGTAGCTATAGGAGTATCGAGTCGACCAAAACTGACTGGAATTGTACGAGGAAAAGCATTTTTACATGTTTTGCGCAGACGTCCGATAGGTTGCCCAGACTCACGCAAACGTACCCTATAATGCCAGATGTGATGGATGTGATAGAGAGCGACATTGACTAGACTATTTTTTCTAATGACATTTGTGCTTTGAGAAATGAATGCTGAAGGAAATAAATCTTTAATTAAATACATCATTTTGCGATCTGTTCCAATTTAAAAATTAGAGAAAGAAAAATAACATAATTCTAAGTAATATATATATTTTAAGTAATTTTCTTAATATATATATATATATATATATATATATATATATATATATATATATATATATATATATATATAAAAAATATACACAAAATTTAATATACTTATCGTATTAATTTGTACGGTTTATAATTAAGATCGTATTGTAACTTTAGCGTCTCTCTCTCAAAGTGCATTTTTATTGCAGTAAATACATTATTGTTGTACAGGGGGGCGAGACAAAAATTATGATTGAAAATTGGGTCGCCAGTATTGAAAGTTTGAGAAACACTGCTTTTAATGTATGAGTGGCGCACAGATTATTTTAGGACTAATTAATTAATACTAAATTAAGAACAAGTTTAATAATTATTAGCTACTTCCATAGGCTTGTCTTACAGAGCAAAGTTTTTGAAAGGAGTTTTAAGATAAGAAATTGACCCTCTGAGTTCATTTTCTATATTTAGATGATATCTATATTTTGTCTTCTAAGCAACCACCGCATTTTGTAATATGTTCCAATTTAAAAATCAGAGAAAGGAAAAATAACTTAGTAATTATACTATTACTTAACTTTTTTTTGCTTAAAAGTAACATATACAAAATTTAATACTTATGTCATGAATTTGTACGGTTTATAATATGCCGCGTTGCGTGGTTGGACATTCTTCACCACAACACGGTTGAATTAAATAGCAATAACATTTATTAATTTTAAAGATTAAATGAGCAATTAAGAGGTAAGCTTTCAAAAACTACAACACATGGAACCAGGCACGCTACAATAATAACAGATCAATTCAGTTCAGTTTTGGAGTCGTTATGTTGAGCTGTAAGGTCGCTGCATACTCCCCTTCCAGTGTCAACGATACCTAGTTGGAAGATGAACTTTGCGACCAGAACGTGTAGATGGCTGGGTAGGCGTTGAAGCTGTTGGATCAGATTCCACAGTAGCAGGTGTTGAAGCTGTTGCATTAGGTTCCACAGTAGCAGGTGTTTCATTCTTGGTTTGAGGTAGTTGCAAGTCCTCAGTGTTAAGAAAGAAGGCAGGTTTGCATCTATCAATAGATACAGATACCCGTTTACCATTGATGTCAAGGAAAAACACTTTATCCTTCCTTTGTAAGACTTTGAAAGGGCCATCATAGGGTTGTTGAAGTGGACGACGTAACATGTCTCGGCGAAGAAAAACATGTGTTGTTTCCAACAGTCCTGGATGGATAAAAACTGGACGTTTGCCATGGTGTTTTGGTGGTTTAGGTGAAGTATTGATTGCATGTGAGACTTAAGTTTCGAAACAAAATTCACAACATCATCGTCTGGCTTGGAAGAGTCAAACATCTCCCCTGGCAGTCGAATAGTGGTCCCAAAAACTAATTCAGCTGGGCTACACAGAATATCTTCTTTAAGAGAAGCTCGTAGATCTAGTAAGATGATAGGGAGTACTTCTGTCCAACGCTCAGTAGCATGGCATTTGATTGCACTTTTCAATGGGCGGTGCAATTCTTCGATCCTCCCATTAGCTTGAGGGTGGTATCCAGTTGTACGACACTTCTGAACACCAAGTAGTTTGCTAAGAGCTTTGAAGAGCGAGGACTCAAACTGCCTGCCTCTGTCGGTTGTGAGAATTGCAGGAGTTCCAAAGCGAGACACCCAAGAGGAAAAGAAGGCCTCAGCCACAGTCTCAGCAGTTATGTCTTTGAGAGGTTGTGCCTCTGGCCATTTCGAAAAACGGTCAATCATTGTCAGGCAATAGGTGTAGCCATTTGATGGAGGTAGAGGTCCAATGAGATCCAGATGAACATGATCAAAACGTTGGGAAGGTTCTTGAAATGATGAAAGAGGTGATCTAGTATGACGATGAATTTTGGATTTTTGGCAAGCTAGGCAGTGTCTTGTCCACTTAGCTATATCTGATGAGATTGATGGCCAAACAAAACGCTGCTTCATCAAATGCACTGATCGACGTATGCCAGGATGGGATAAATTATGCATAGCAGAGACATCTTGGCGATGCTGTTTTGGGATGTAAGGGTCTGGCTGTGCCCGTTGATAGATCACACATAATTTCAGTAGACGAATTGGGAAAAGTTACCTTTTTGAGTTCCAAGGAAGTTCAGATGCTATTAGGGTGTGAAGCTCCTGATCAGTCTGTTGTGTCTCAGCAATACAGTCATAGTCAATTTGACTTGGGAAGGTGTGATTGCAGAACACGAGAGAGAGAACATCAGCAGCAATATTGTCAGATACTGGAATGTGTACAATATTTGTGGTGAACTGAGAGATGAAAATTCAGCTGACGGATCTGCCGTGGAGAACACTTGTCACTTTTTGCCTAAAAGCATAAGTGAGGGGCCTGTGGTCAGTAAACACTGTGAAATCTCTAGCTTCCAGCATATACCGAAAGTGTCGGATAGCCGAGTAGATAGCAAGGTTCACGGTCGTAGGCACTGTAAGACTTTTCAGATGAAGTAAGTTTTTCTGGAAAAAGAAAGCCAATGGCTGTAGCTCAGAGTCCACAACTTGGTGAAGTGCACCTCCTATGGCATAATCAGAGGCGTCCACATGAAGAGCAAGCGGGGCAGAAGGTGAAGGATGAGCAAGAAGTGCAGCATCAGCAAGAGCTTGTTTACACCTCTGAAATGCTGTAATTGCCTCAGAAGACCAGTTTAAAAAGGCTTTGAGTCCTTCTTACCTTTAGAACCTTTTAAAAATTCATAAAAGATATTGTTGTTCAGCTGCTTTGGAGCAAGAAACGTCTATAAAAATTTAACAGTCCCTAAAATTTTTCTCAGAGAGCCAACAGTCTCTGGTTGTTTGTAATCAAGAACTGCTTGAACTTTGTCAGGCAATGGCTTAATGCCATCAGGAGTGATAAGGTGGCCAAGGAAAATGAGTTCAGTTACACCAAATACACATTTAGAGATATTTAGTTTTAAACCATATGAGCTCAGTCTTTGGAATATAGTTCTTAAGTGAGAACGATGCTCCTCAGCATTTTCTGAGTAACACAAAATATCATCCAAGTAGACAAAACAAAACAAAAGGAAGTCCTCTTTTAGTACTTCATGCATGAATCGCATAAAAGGTTTGTGGTGCATTCACAAGGCCAAAAACACAAATGGGTATATTCGTAAAGACCCCATGGAGTTGTTACAGCTGTCTTAGGAATATCACACTCAGCTATAGGGATTTGGTGGAATGCCTTAAAATGTCTATTTTGGAAATATCTTCTTGCCATGTGGTGCATGAGCAAAGTCATTCAAATAAGGCATGGGGTAGCTGTCGAACTCAGTAACAGAATTCAGCTGCCTGTAATCCCCAACAGGTCTAACTGTAGAGTCAGATTTGGACACAACATGAAGAGGAGAACTCCAGGGACTTTTGGAAGGTCTAATAATGCCTTGAGCAAGAAGAAATTCAAATTCTACCTTCACTGCATCATACAGTTTAGGGTGTAGCCTTCTAGGCCTGGCAGTGACTGGTGGGCCAGTAGTAATAATATGGTGGACTGTGCCATGTGACGCTGATTTGGAAATTAAAGAAGGGTTGCTGAGGTCTGGATATTCCGATAAGATGTTTTTAAAACTAATGTTTGCATCTTCAGTGAGGATTGAGGGCTGTACAATATTTGAAAAAACACAAGAAGTGAAAAGAGAAGTTTCCACATCCACCAACCTTTTTTTCTTAAGGTCGATTAAAAGGTTGAAGTGCTTTAGAAAATCAGCACCAATTATAGGAGATGATACATCAGCAATTATGAGAGTCCAGATAAAAGGTCGCCTCAGACCCAGGTTCAGTTCTTTACGGACCATACCATAGGCTGGAATTTTGGTATTATTAGCAGCAAATAAGGAGAAGTTAGACTGAGGTGATTTATTCATAGTTGGAGAAGGTGGGATGACACAGATTTCACTTCCAGAGTCTATGAGGAATTTCTGGCCAGACTTACGGTCTAATAAAAATACCCGGCTGGTATGTTTCGAGGGCTCTGCCATTCCAGCTATGACAGAGCTTACTCGTTTTTTTTGAACAAATACACAAGGTGAAACACACTTGCGGGCCTGCTCTTTATAACGGCGATGATAGTAGCAGATGCCACTTCCTCTATTGACACTCCTAGAGCGTGAATGTGATCTCCGGCGGTCAGAACTATATCGTTGGTGGCGAGAGGAATTGCGCTCTCTTGTCAGTTCAGCAACTTGTAGAGACAGCTCTTGGATCTGCCTGGCGAGAGAGTCCATGGTTAGCTGAGCACTGCATGAAGATGACTGGGATGGTGGAGAAACAGTTGTGGCAGCACAGATAGTCGAGGACGCACCAACAACCTCAGAAACTTTATCAGCGATGATAGCCAGTTTATCCAAAGGCTCTGAGGATGCAGATAAAACAGTCTGGATATGTGGTGGCATTCTTTGAAGCCACAAACTTTGCAGAAAGTCATCCTGGAGTTGGCCATTAGACAGCTCTTTCATTTTTCGCAACAGGTGGCTGGGCTTTTCATCTCCTAGCTGAAGGTCAGTAAGCAGTTTCTTAATTTTTTGAGTCTCCGAGTCGCTAAATTGGGTGATGAGCCGCTGCGAGAGAGTGTGATATTTGTCACTGTTCGGAGGGCTTAACACAATGTCCCGACACGTAGGAGAGGTTTCAGCATCAGGTTCGCAACCAAAAACAGAATACTTAGTATCATCACTGGAGATACCACTAAATGTGAATGCATGGTCGCATTGCGCAATCCATAGACGAACGTTGGATTTCCAAAACGGCGGCAGCCGCAACGCAATACGAGCGACTTCAACGGTTTCACTAGTCATATTGTTGAATAAGCAGGAAGCGAAACGAATCTCCGAGCAGATGCTTCAAGTGGCCTTGAGGAGAAGGAGAAAAAAAAATCTTTCGCTACGGACTGATCATCCGTAGTAGAAGAATTTGTATTGCATTCGCCAGTAGAACAGAATAGCTTACGTGTTTTTAAGTCCAAAAGGGGTCACCACTGCCGCGTTGCGTAGTTAGACATTCTTCACCACAACACGGTTGAATTAAATAGCAATAACATTTATTAATTTTAAAGATTAAATGAGCAATTAATAGGTAAGCTTTCAAAAACTACAACACATGGAACCAGGCACGCTACAATAATAACAGATCAATTCAGTTCAGTTTTGGAGTCGTTATGTTGAGCTGTAAGGTCGCTGCAAATAAATATTGTTGCTTTATCGTAAAAGTGCATTATTATTGCATTCAGTAAATTATTATGTATAAGGGGGGGCGCGATAAAAATTGTGATTGAAAAGGCCAGTATTGAAAGTTTGAAGCACTGAGCTATACCCATTTTTACAAACAAAAAGAAATATTCTTGATATTATATAACACAGAACAAAAATAAAAGAATAATAATTATTATGAATAAAAATTTTTTTATTTTCAGCGAAGAATCTTCCGTCACATAGGGTGTTTTAAAATCAGGAAATTCTTCCGTCACATAGGGTGTTTTAAAATCTCTGTTTATACGAAAACGAATATTATTCGCTTTATCATCGGTTAAATAATCCTTATTTTTTGTAACTGTTCGAATTAACCATTTTTTAATGGTTAAAGGTTTATTTAAAAATTTTGGTTTATTATCTATATTGGGAACAATTATGTATCCATCTGTACTAATTCAGCAGGAAAGCTCTGATTAGGAGAAAAAAGCTTTTTATATTTACGGGCACGGGAGTATTTTTTTTATATACTTATGGTTTGAAACTAATATTACAAATCTGTTGAATAGCATGTTATTTGAACATTTTGTAAATTCAGCCTTGTCCGGTTGCTTCAAATATATGTAATAAAAATAACGTATAATTCTGGTTTTTTTCTATATGAACATGTAAATTTTTTTTTACCGATCACATGCTACGGTTAAATACTATAATAAGTTATAAACTGTAATTTTTTTTACACTTTTTAAAGCATGTTCAAATGAAATAACGGGAGAAAAAAAATATTTGAAGTGTTTTGTTACTCCCCTATCGTAAATAAAATGTACCCTTAGGAATTCATTTTTATCATGCCTCCTGGGCAAACTAAATAGCGATTATATTTTTTTTTACAGTGGAATTACCGCATGGAGTCGAGTTGTTTAAGTATGGAATACTTAAACGATTTATGGACAAATATATAAAACATGGGTAAAAAATATTTTTTTATAATACTAATATTAAAATTTGGTTCATGCAAAAATGTATTTAAATGAAACTATATAAATATATATTTTTCTTTTTTTAGGTCTAAAGTCGGTATCAAGTTAGATGCTGATACTCTACGCTTTACCTGTAAATTATTTAGTGATATAATGATATACCATATCAAATAAAATTTATTTTTTTAATATTATTTCTCTTGTCTTATTGCAGCATACACCTACAAGATTAAGCAGACCTTATAATTTTTAATGTCGTTCTTTAATTAACAATTTAAATTAATAGCTATTGTATTTTCATAAAAATAAATCAGTTTTAAATTGGGGGGGGGATAGTTTAAAATATTTGTATTCATTCAAAAAAATATTAGTTACCCCTCAACTAAAAAATTAGATATAACCAAGTAGAGAGGACACTCTAAAAATTACCTCAAGTGGAAAAAAATACTAACCTAAATTCAAAAACCATGTAAAAATTTTTTATTTGAGAATTTTTATGATAACTCAAAAAAATAAAACGTTTTTTATTGACGAAAACAAATTGTTTTAACCTCTAAACACCTTTATTTTATGTATCACTGGATTTCTACACAAAGGGCAATTAAAAATCTTTTCAGCGCAAATATGGCAAGAAATGAAATGAGAACATGGTTGAAATATAACATTCATCTCATCATTCATGCATATTTTACAAATTATTGTATTTTCTGCTTCTGTGTTTCTTGAAGCTTCTTGCGTTTTGCAAGGTTCTTGAAGTATTTGATTTTTAAGAAGACACTCAGCTTTGTTATTTAATTTCATTCTGATCAAATCCATATATTCACAATGAGGAAAGACTTTTTCGTGCTCTGTTAATGGATCATCACTTGTTTTCCAATTACCTAAAGATCCATTACAACAGTAGCATGTCACAACATCTAATACACCTGTATAATAAAATCCACATTTAGCTAATTGTTTAGGACTGACCATTAAAAGTGGCCAATTTCTATAGGTAACCAGACGATTCTTTTCATCTGCCATACTAGATTTTTTAAATGCATTCTTTGGGTATTGGACATATTTATTTAATTTTGGGTGCTTTATTGCTTTTTCATTAACTGTTTCTGGGGAGTCGTCTTTCATCTTGTTTAATCTGTTAACCTCGAGTTTAGTAAATATCAGGACTATATATTTTATTTAGCTTACAGTACCTACTTTATGTAACTGACCACATTGTTCAAAAACATATTTGACAGACTGTACTCAAAAAATTAATGTTTTGCATTGTAAATGACATACTATCGTCCTTTATAAGTAGCTAAAAAAGTTACTTTTATGCGAGAGGCAAATAATATTTTTTCATTTGAATAACAATGTCAATAGAAAATGTTTTAAGACGATTGCGGTACATTCAAGCTACGAAAACAAACATAGTTAAAAATGTTAATCAACATGAAAATATTTTACGAAATTTATGACATTTGTATTTATGTTTATAAAACAAAAAATAAATAAATAAAATTGAATAAATCACATATGCAGCAAAATAATTTTTTCTTTTTACTTTATCTTACGTAAAGATTAAAATTCCTGTGGGCATTAAACCTTAAAAATCTAAAACAGAAGTTGAAAATGAAAATATTGTTACCTTTTTTGTTGTCCTTTTTGTTGTTGTTGACTTTGTTTTGTCTGCATAAGCACAGGAAGCTAAAAGAATCAGTTCGGAAGTCCAATTGACCCAAGATTTCCTCAGTTTTCTTCGAAAAAGGTTCTTTTTCTCAAGGTCTTATTCTGCTCTTCTTTCCATTCATAAAACTTGACCGTGCTTTTCATCACTTTTGTTAAGACTAATCTCTGCCAAAATCTATCTCTTTCAATAGTATCCGAATTCACGCATACAAAGCAGCAAGAGTTATACGAAATTAGTTGTACGAACCGGATGCCGCAATTCTTTTTTGCCTCCTCCTCTCCCTTTCCCCATGGGACCAGAATTGGGAAATACGGTTTTAAATACCAATGAATACTCGTTAAAAAAATTTAAAACTCTAGGACTCCAAAGAAAACGTGAATATTTTGCATACATATTTTTGATTTTTTTCTTCAAATTTTTATTTTGACTCTTAGAACCCCTGGGTAAACTTGGTTTATTTTCTTCATAAACTAGTTAATTTTACAGTTAATTTGCCGCCCCGGGCAAGAGCCCGGCTGGACCACCCCTAGCGCCGGCTCTACTGTTCAGTGTAACTTTGAATCAAAATGCTTTAAACACTCTAATATTTATGGAATCTTAAGTCTGAATGAGAAAAAATATAATATTTTACTTTCAAAGTTAGTTATTAAATAATCTATAAATTGCGGGCAACATTAAGGTGATTATTGTGGGAGAAAATACATTAATTGCACCATACTCCAATACCATTATTCAAGAACTTTGCAATTGTTTGATAATAGATGGCAGCCCGAGGAAGCTCACTTCTCCCTGCTAACATTCTCCTTCCACCTTCTCTTTAGTAGACTAGTCCCTTCCCTATTGTTTGGATTCGCGCGATACAGACGCTTCAATAAAGACAGCTTGTAAGAAAACAATATTTTAGAAGAAATACAGCCTGCGTTCAGCATATTTTACCCTTGCTTGTTTCTTCTCGTTTCAGTGATTAGAATAAAAGTAAGTATTCTATTGAAAATTCCTTGCAAATGTTAGTTTAATGCTCACTAATTTCTAAAAATTTCGAGTTCCCATGAAAAACACTTAGCTTCCTTCAATCAAAAAATTTTAGCTTATTTTTTGTCATATTAGTTCCGTTTTAGAAAACATACAGAATTGTTTCTTTCCACCCTTGTTTTAAACATGGAAAACAGGCATATTTCTTTCAGTTTTTTTTTTACTTCTGTAAAACAAAAAAAAATGGCATCAAATCGGTATCTAATTGATCTAACAAGGATATGTTGAGTGTTTTTAAGGACCAATGGGAGAAAATAAGCACTGAAGAAACCACCAGATTTGTTAGTTCAATGCTGAAAAGACCTCGGAAGGTTCTCAAATTATGAGGTTATTTAACAAGCTACTAAACAGCTCATTATTCTTTTTATAAATAATTTTTATAATTACTACTAAAACAGTGAAACTCAGACTTTTTCTACTTGATTTTTGTTAGTATCGCTACAAACCTGTCTTTATTTTAAAATCTATGAAGGCAAACCAAATTAACTTTCATTATTCTGAATATTTAAAATGAACTAAATAAAATATAATTTATTAAATATCTTTTAAGTTCCAGTTTTTAAATTTTTCCCCCGTTGTTTATGTAAGCAATGGTACATGAACACAGACTTTTTCTAGCTATTGTATATCATATGACTTTATACTTAAAAATGCAAACTTTTGATTTTCTATAACTACATTTATTGTAAATAAAGTGTATTTGAGCTCGGAAATGAGAAGAAGGGATGCATTTTTTTATGTGTAAACCCTCATTTGTTGCACATATGGCTGCTTTAAAAAAATAATGTTTTTATAATTTGCTTCAAGTTACGTTTATGTTTATACTATGTCGTAAAGAATTGTCTGTTAAAAAATTGTAAGTGTAATTACAAATAAATCAGCTTCATTTTTTAATGTGTCGAAAATTTAATTTTCCTTGAATGTGCTTAGTATTTTTTTTTATAACAGAATATATTTTTTTTGTGTGTTTATTATTAAAAATATATATACCTTCATTCAAATTTCAGTAAATTTCTTTTTTATTTTATGAATTAAACATACAATTATTTGCAATGTCACAATAATGCATTTTATAATACTTGCAATTATACATTTAAGTATCTGAAATATTAATACCTGTTGCAGTAGCATTTAATATATGTTTGCAGTTTTATATTAAGATTTTTAACAAAGATTTTGGTATAAAAATCAGATTTTTTGCATATTTGAAATGAATTCAGTAAATGTACTATAACTATTTTTGGAAATCTTTTAATAAACATTTAGATTGAAACATATTTTGACATTTATTTGCATAAGAAGTCTGGTTTTAAATTGTAAAATACATGCCCAGAATTCTATTTTTAATTTGTTGGTTTCATTTTCTTTTGAGAAGATGAATTTTCTTAATTGATGAATGATATTAAAAAGTGCCCACTTGTTTTGAATTTATAATAAAACCATAAATTCAAGCATAACTTAATTGTCTTGTATGTAAAAATTCACTTCTAATGAAAAAATATTTTATGAAACATTTCTGTTTTGAAATTAATATTCAAAAATCATTAACTGTCAGTTCAGTTTTTTTAATAAATTGTATTGCTCTAAAAAGGGAAAGTGATGGGTTGCAGATTTATTTTTAAAAAGTTATCAAGATAATTCTTCAAGATATGTGTTTTATGTACAGTGGGCCACAAAAGTGTTCCTACACTTGCGATTTCTTATAAAATGTAATTTTTTCGACTAATAAAAATTAATATATTGTAATTGTAATTTTTTTATATCTGCAACTTGTTAATAACGGAATGACATAACTAATTTTTTAAAAATAGTATAACTAATTCTTAAAAAATTAATCAAAAAGCTACTAAAAATTACGCCACAAAAGTCTTCGTACACGTAACGAAAAACTCATCTTAGCTTTAAACATTGTGTTTCTTCCTTAATTTAGTACTAAGTAGGATATCTTTTAGTGTCCACAACAACTTTTAAGCGTCTTGGTATAGATTTCATCAGTTTTTTGTAATTTCTGCATCGATTTTCCACCATTCTTCAGTGATTATTGTTTTTACTTCACATTATGCATTTATCTGTCGTGTTTTCTTCTTTTTTTTAACATCAGAATCTCGCAAAATATTTTCTACTGGGCTAAATAAAGTGATTGAAGAGGTGTTTTCATAATTTGGGGACAGTTATAGAGACACCAGTGGCGTACATTGAGAGCAGTGTGCTTGGCATTATTACCCTGTTAAAAAATAAAGTAGTATCCAAATTTTAGCCGGATAATTTAAATTTCTCTTTAAAATGTTTAAATAGAGCTAATGATTCACAATACCATCAAAAAATACCAGAGTACCTAATTCTGAGGCCAATTTACACCCCCACGCTCGAACATTTTCACTTCAATGCTAAAACATGGATGTGGAGTAGCTCTTGTTCCACATAAATTCATGGGATTAAACTCCTTATTTTTTCATTCACAAGCTATTATAGGCTCATAGAAACCAAAAATATTGAATTATCTGCCATCCCAATTAATTTGTGGTCAATTTTGAATTTTCTGAAACTTAATTCCAAGAATCTGGTTGGATCAATAAAACATGGAGGTGGAAGTGTTCTTGCTTGGGGGTTTAAATCAGCCACAGAATTAGGTAATTTGGTATTTTTTGTTGATATTGCGATTCATGAGCTGTATTTAAATATTTTAAAGAGAAATTTTAAATTATCCACCCAAAATTTGGATATTGGAGATGACTTAATTTTTTAATAGGATAATGACGCCAAGCGCACTACTCTCAATATACTCCACTGGTGTCTCTAACTGTCCCCAAATTATGAAAACACCTCCTCATTAACTTTATTTAGCCCAATAGAACATATTTGTTGCAATTTTGATGTAAAAAAAAGAAAACATGACAAATAAACACAATGTGAAGTAAATACAATAATCACAGAAGAATGGAGGAAAATTGATGCAGAACTTACAAAAAACTGATTAAATCAATACCAAGATGCTTAAAAGTTGTTGTGGACACTGAAAGATATCCTACTAAGTGCTAAATTAAGAAAGAAATACAATATATAAAGCTATGTTGAGATTTTTTTAGGTGTACGAAGACTTTTGTGGCATAATAATTTAGTAGCTTTTTGGTTATTAAATTTTTAAAAAATAGTTATACTATTTTTAAAAAATCAACTACGTCATTCCATTAAGAATTATAGTTGCAGATATCATAAAAAAACTACAATTTCAATATATTAATTTTTATTAGTTGAAAATATTAAATTTCATAAGAAATTGCAAGTGTACAAACACTTTTGTTGCCCACTGTATGTACCTTCCATGTACTGTTTCACCAATCATTGCTAATAATACCTTGTTGACTATCACAAGTAATCACACTGAAGAGTTGTTTACATCAACTTTGCTTTGTGATGTACAGGTTTGAGAAGGGTATGGTCCTTATTATATTCTGCTTTTATAATTAGAATTTATTCTTTTAAAACTTAGTTACGAATCTCATTTTCTATTTCATAAAGTATTGAATGTTTGTTGTGTGTAAAATTGTTCTACATGTATAACAAAATATATTTACTGAATTTTATTTGGAAAACACCAATTTCTCTTCAAAAACTTGAAACATTTTTTAACATATAGTGATTCATATATGAAACTGAAAAAGAATGGAATATGTTGAATTCTGATTCTGAAAAGATCTATTTAATAAAAATAGTTTTGAATGTTTCATATTTACTTAATTTATTTTGTTTTTTAATTTATTTCTCAGATTTCCATTACATTTTGCTCTATAGAGATAATTTTTAAATAAAATATTTTTCGACTTTTGTGTCTGTATAACTTATAAGACTAACTTTTTGAAATATAAATGAGCTGATTCTAAATTTGGAATTTAATTTTAACTAGAAAAAAACTTTCTTTGTGTGTATCATAACAATTTGCAACATTGTAATGCATGGAGCTTTTTATAATATTGCATTCTTAAAATTTTTGAGCATTTAATTAATTATACATCCCCCCCTTTTAACATGTTAAATGAGAACTTATTCAATATTATGGCTTGGGAGAGGAAATTTTTAACGTATTTTATACCAGCCCCCAAAATGAATCAAACCAGATTAAAATGAATAAATTGTAAAACAAAATATGCTGTCTTTCACTGAATATCGCAATGGTATAATAATGTTAGAGCATTTATCTTCCTTAAAAAAATGCTCTGATTTTGTGATTTCATTTTTAAGTTGTTAAGATAGCTTTAAATGATGACATGCTTGTTTGACAATGAATGTAATGTTTTATATTGAAAAACATTTGGATGGTCAGATTAAAAAAGAACGGTGACACTAAGATTATGAAATGTTATGTTAATGAAGCAAGTGATTTTATTTTGACTGTAGGTCTGAAATTACAGTACAGGTTCTTCTAGGGCTTCTCTCGCTCAAAAATTTTTTTAAAAAGAAAAGACACTGGTATTCCAAGAAATGCTCTTTTTTCTAATACTAGTGAAAATAACCATGAAAATGTCAGTTTTAAGCTAGATTCTCAGAAAATAATGATAATTAATATTACCGCTAACTAAGCTTTAAATAATAAAAAACTTTTAATTAGGGTAATTTACAGGTAATTCATGGCAGAAAAAGTATTAAAGTTTAATGTGTTACCATTTTTCTGAAAAAATATGTTGAAAGCCAGTAATAGTTGGGAGATCATATTAATATTTTGGGGGGTTGTATTAATTGCTTCTCTCAATGTAGTGTGAATGCTCTTCTCAAAAATTAAAAACTGGATAAGTTTGTTTTCAATTTTTTTTTCAACACACGATTTGAAGGATGATAGTGAACAGAGTCTTACATGGGCTTAGTATTTATTGAAAGGAAAACTAATTTTCTTTTATGCAGATGAAAGTAAGTCATATGTGGAACGAGTGATTAAGTTCCTCATGTGAATTATCAGATGTTACATTGGAAAATTTCCTGAAGAGGAAAATGACTTAAGTTTAAAAAAATATTATGCAAGCTAATTTCCCTCTTCAAAGTGGACATTATGTCAAATAATATTTTGTTACTGATGTTTTAAATTTTGGGGATATAAAAAAATAAATTCATTCAATTTCCTGAATCTTTTAAAAAATCTTATTTTTAATTACACTAATGCATATTATACGATTTCATTTAAGTTTAACAGGATTTTTTTTTAAAAAAAAAATTGCATTGCTTATTACTGTAGAAATACATGTTTTAGTTTCCTTTTTAATTTATGAAATTCTTCATAAGTGTATAATAAATTAAATAAAATGTGTGGATTTTAAATGTTCTTAATATATTTAATAATTTGATTATTTTTATGCCATTAAAAGAGAGATGCACATTTTGATCAATAAACATTAATTTTGCTGATTTATTTGGGGTAAAAACTAGAAATATACAGTAGTGCCTTAAATTTCATGGTTAGTTTAATTGTCATGAGACTAACATTTTTCTATTTATTTATTCTTTTTTTTAAAAAAAGACCTTTCTGAAATGTAAACTAGTAATAAAAAAACATTCCTAGCAAAAATTTTAATATCAAAGCAAAGCGAAATTTTTCTCTAATGATGACCAATTTTCTATGCATTGAAGTGAATATTTTGGTATTTTATATTTATATTAAACTAATAGTTGATTTCTTAAGAAAAATTTTCTCTTAATTGAAAATTCGTTTCTGTTTAAACTTCTGTATTTTCAGAATTTGTACCTGTTTTTATGAATATGATTTTTTTCGACACCAAAAGAAATATTGCAATTAAGTTATAGTATTAAGTGGCATGGTTATTAATTTTTTTCATCTTAATATAAATAATAACTGATCATATGTCAGTATTTTCTTATTTATGAAATGAATTTGGAGACAAACATTTAAAATAATAGAAAATATACAACTGTAACGCATGATATATTTCTCAGAGTGGAATTTAGATGTCGCTACAGTATGAAAAAACTTGTAATAGTAGCGTTAACTCGTATTCGGCTGCTGGCATGAGCCCAATTAATTAGGATCTATCCACCTCGCCCAACCAATCCTAGACTTTATTTAAACTAAAATTTACTTTATTTCATTTTTTTGGTTTCTCTAAATATTTAATTGCATTTGTCTTGTATAACCGTCCTTTGTAATTGGGATATTTTAGGTCATTAAATGTATTATTTTCAATATAAATCATTGTAATATTGAAATCCAAAAGAGAATTACTATGGCTAACATATGTCTTAATGAATACGAAAATGTATGAAATTGAATTTAACCACAAGAAAAACAAAGGTTCTACTATATAAAAGTTTTTTAAAATCAGTATTATAACGTATGCTTGTGAAACTTGGTCCATGTTTCGAACAGATGAGATCATGATAAGTGTCTACGAAAGGAAGATTTTAAGATTCATTTTGGGAGGAACTTAGGAAAATGGAGCGTGGCAAAGATCAAATTTAAAGCTCTATCAATCATATAAAGAATATGACATTGCTAACTTCATCCGAATACAACGAATTAAATGAGAAGATCACGTCGTCAGAATGGATGAAGACTGCACCACTTAAAAAGTGTTCAATGCCCTACCAATTGGCACACGGAGAAGGGGCAGGCCAAATCTTAGATGGATTCTTGGCCTAGTAAAGTTACCGCTTGTTTTGAGAACTAAGAATTGGAGAACACTAGCAAGAACAAAGTTGGCCTGGAAAAGGCTTTTTGAGAAGGCCAAGGCCCGCCCTGGGCTGTTGAGCCACTGAGGAATGAAGGAAATGTATCATTTTGCCCCCGACATCTTTTTTAAAAAATATTTTTAGGCTCATAGAAAATGAAGAACTATTTATATAACTCTATAATTATTAATTCAACTTTTGAGAAGCATTTATAAAAAATCAGCTAATTTTATAGTACACATATTTACAGAGAAAGATAATTTTATGAAGCATCAAATTTTTGTATAGTTAAAAGAACATAAAACTTGGTATCCTAAGAAAGAAACTCATGAGATTTGAAATTATAGTGAACAAGAAGATATGAAAGTATATTTATTGAATACTTTTGCTAAATATATATTTAATGTAAATTATATATCAGTAATTCCAATAATTCTAATAAAATTGACAGCAGACACTTTCACCTGCATACATTTAAAAATATCGAATTGTTAATTATTAAAATGATCTTAATGTTATTTATTTTGCTAAAAATACATTGCAAATTATTTTACAGAGTGATAATATAGAAATTTTTTTATAAGGTTCCCCCAATTCAGAGAATAATTCTAAAATAATTTCTAGTTCTTCTAGAACTAAAAGGAAAAATAGACATAAAAAAATCTTTAAGTTATAATATTAAACTTATTTTTGATGATTTTGAAATTAATATCAAGAAATTAATGTTTCTCATGTTTGATCTTAAAAAAAGGAAATTGTAACATAAAATGAAATCTTAAATAATGATTGCTTAAAAGTGTGTCAAGCAGTACATCACATCATTACAGATATCAATAATTTTTTAGTTAATAAATTCAATATAAATATTAATAACATTAATGTGAATCTAATACATATTACTGCATTTTATTATTCACGAATGAAACTTTTTATAAAGTTAATTTTTCTATTTATATAATGTAATTAATAGAAATGTGTCATTTTTTCCTGTTAGGAATGTAATTGTTAAAAAAGCATTTAAATATATTTGTAATAATTACATTTTTCTTAATATTTCTTCCTTTCCCAAAGGCCCAGTGTATAGGCAAATTACAGGTGAAAGTTGACTAGTCACAAAACTTTGTTTTGAACTTGCAATATTGGTTCTAAAAACCAATAGTTTGCTATTTTACTAATGTGGCTAATAGTTTTTACTGTCTTGACTGGTTATAATTAGGTTTATATATACCTCTTTTTGTACATATGGATTACACACAGACACACACACACATATATATAATGTATTGGAGTAATTCTTAAGGATTGGCAGGAGAAATGGCGTTTAATATATATTTTTTTCCAATGTTCAGCAAAACAGTCTGTATTCCAAGCTATGACAAGACGAATCCTATTTCAGCGTCGATCAGCAGCTAGGGAGTCGTTCGCCCACGTGTTTTTCAGTAAGTTCACCGAAGTAGAAGTCAAAGTACTTATGCGGAAGGTGGGTTGAGTTGTTCTGGTGGGAAGTTTACCCCAACTGACACATGGAGGGCTGGGCATTCATCATATATATATATATATATATATATATATATATATATATATATATATATATATATATATATATATTCCTTTATTCATAGTGTGCGGTATTTGGGAGAATTGATGGGTAGCGTAAGAGTTAAGAAATTGGATAATTGATTTATTACGTCCACCGCAATTAATTACAATCTGTACATTTGGTTACAAGTTACTCAAACTATTGACTGTTTCGTTTCTACAGAATGTTATTTGTCAAGGAGTAGGCAAACACAACCTCTCTTTCGAGTGTTTCAAAACGAACTTCTTTCAACTTTCTTGGGGTGGGGGGAGGCCTTACACCTCTAATTACACTCAGGGTTCCAGCTCGCATATGTGGAATCCAGCCGTTGGTTTTCTATCGGCCATCGGTTATCAACATGTCAGATGAAAGGACCCCGCAATATTTTATGGTTGCATGACTGGATATGTACGGGTGAGTGCTATATGCGCAAGGAAGTTGCGCATGCAGCTGCGATGGTGGGAAAACGTTACAACAGCTAAGATGCTGAGGAGTCATTTAACTCTATATGTATTAATTGAGGTTCTTTAAGAAAATTACAATAATTATGATTTAAAAATTGTTATAAAATTTTACAAATTTAAAATCTTTTTGAATTAGTATTGAAAGGAAATTATGTTAAAACGTTTTTTTTTTAAATAGTCTTGTTATTGATGACTTTTATATGTTTACACATGAAAATGCTTTATCTTTTTGTAAACTTAGTGAATGATGCGAATTATAACTAACATTAATCCATGATCACCTTTACACAGATAAACCATTACAAAACTAGTGAGTTAAAGCCTGAGAACTTAAAGTATTAAATTTATAAATGTTTATACAAAAAGTTCAATTTTTGAAACCAAATATTCATCAAAGATTAAATCTCCCCCAAATCGCCTCCAGTGTCATAATAGCGAACCTTTTGATAAGCAGATCACATGCCATTATATATAATGGAAATCAGTTGCGCACACAAGGGGGGGGTCCTAGGGTCCGGACCCCCCAAAGCCCTTGATTTTTTTCCCGGTTGATTATAATTCTAAGTATATATTAAGTAAAATTTAATTAAGTATTTGTTATTAATGAATAATTTTATTAATTAATGCTAATTATTTATTCAATAATTAGTTTTTTACTGTGTTTTGTTCTCGAAAATCGACAAAATCAAAAGGAGCATGATACAGGAATGGTGAACTTTCGACCCCGGACTCCCCCCCCTTGAAAAATTCCTGTGTGCGCCACTGATGGAAATAGGAAATATTATAGTAATATTTTGCCTTTATGCAGCTAAAACTTCTATACTGAGGTGTACCAGGATAAAATTTGGTTGATTTATTCATATCTTAATATATCAGAGGATAAAGAAATTTTTATATAAAACAGTTTTTTTCATGTAAGTTTATAGTAACTTTGAAAATGTGAATTTTTAGAAATCTTTCTTCAAGCTTACGTTTAAATAATTTTTTATTGCATTAATATTCTTAAAACAAATTTACATATATATCCTAATTCAAGTGACGTTATGAATGTACACTCAGGAACATTGAAATAGCGACCCAAGAAGGAAGCTAAATACAATCGCAAAACTTTGCAAATAAGTAAAGCGTAATGTGATATGCGTATTGGCACAAAACTTGAAACATTTGCATGTTCATACACGCCGAGGTGGAGCTACAATAATTAAGAGGGTGCTATGTAAGCCAGAGCAAATTCGAAGATTCATAAACGTGACGATTACCCGCCGATTCTAGGAAGACTTTGGCAAGCGAAACATGCCAGGTAAACGTGCCAGAAGACATTTCTTACAGTTAAGCGAGTTTGAGAGAGGCCTGATCATCGGGATGAAAACTGCAGTCTGGTCAACGCGCCGTGTTGCTGGCCAGGTGGATCGTTCGGAGTGTGCCGTTAGAAATTGTTGGGAGCATTGGACACGAGAAAGTACCCACGTGCGGAAAACCGGGTCTGGAGCGACCAGGAAGACCACGAGGAGAGAGGATCGAAGGATCGAGCGGCAAGCACTTTTGGACCCCACAGTGACTCGTTCAACGATACGAGCAGACGTAGGCGTAGCAATTGTTCCACAAACATTTTCCAGACACCTTGCAGAAGCAAATCTTAAATCCAATCGCCCTTTCCGTGCACTCCCTTTAACACCGGAACATCGGCAACTGCGTCTACAGTGGTGCCAAGCAAGATCAATGTGGAATGTCACAGATTGGTAAAAGTTGTGTTTAGTGATGAATCCCGGTTTGTTTTGGGGACTGATGATAATCGTGTACGGGTGTGGAGGCGCCCTGGTGAGCGGTACAATTCCCCCCTCACTGTTCTACTTCACACTGCCCGCACATCTGGTGTAATGGTCTGGGGGGCCATAGCCTATGCTAGCCGGTTCACTTTAATTGTGATGCGTGGAACCTTAACGTGCCAACGTTACGCTGATGATATTCTTCGACCCCATGTATGGCCTTTCCTAAATGGTCTCCCAGAGGCAATTTTCCAGCAAGATAATGCTCGTCCGCATACAGCAAGAGTTGCTCAAGACTTCCTACGTCATTTTCAGACTCTTCCATGGCCGGCCCGCTACCTCCAATTTGTCCCCTGTAGAGCACGTGTGGGATCAGCTAAAACGGCAGATGCCATCGTGTCACTCTGCACATGATTTAGTGGTGGCTCTTCAAGATTTGTGGGCCCATCTGCCTCAGGACATATCTAATCAACTCAATACCGGACCGTGTGGCGGCATGTATTGCAGCTGAAGGTGGTTCAACGCGCTATTGAAGTTTCCCAGTATTTGTGCCGTTGTACACCCTGTATTCGTTTAATTGTCTTGTTTTTGAGATCGAATCTCTCATCTGTGTCATTATGTGTATTAAATTTCATTTTAATCCGATGCTTTCTTCTTGGGTCGCTATTTTCAATGTTCCTGAATGTATATAATATATATAATTAATGACTCCCTCTAGCATCCTTTTAATTAACTCTTTATAATAGTTTTCAAATAAGTTTTTATTTCTTAGGTTCAATACTAACGCCCTAATCTGAATCGTAATCAACTATTAGTATTACATCAGAAATCTTTTTCCCGACCATTTTAACCAATCAGAGCTCTTACTACAAAAGAGTCACGCGGTCTTCACTGCCGGGTATAAAAATCGAAAATCTTTTGTGAACGCTCTCTTCTGGCTTTGACCTTAACCATGTGATCGGCTGCAGTTGGAGTGTGTGTATTCTTGTTATGTGTGTTTTTTTCCTTGTGATGCCGTTAACATATGTTTGTGTGTCTCTACATGTTCAAAGCAACAGGGTTGCCACATCAATACCGGTGAATTCGCAACATCAACCAGCATAGAAAATGTATCTAACATACAGTAATCACTTCGATTGGTCATGCCCTATGCTTTCGTTGTTACAGTATAATCGTTTACTCGCCATGACAAATCATACACCACTATAAGTTTTATTATATATATATATATATATATATATATATATATATATATATATATATATATATATATATATATATATATATATCTTTATATTTCACATCTATTTGGTAAGAACACGAAAACAAACAAATATAACAGAAGTGACAAGCGCAGCAGCAGCGATATTTCACATGACGAACACAAAGACAAAGAGAGAGATCAGAAAAGATTTTTGCTCTTTATACCAGGAACTATTTTGTAATAAGATCTCTGATTGGTTAAAGTGGACTGGAAAGGGATATCTGATACTAGTCGATTACAATTAAGATTAGGGCGTTAGTTTTGAGCCAAATAACTAACCCATTTTATCTCTTTGTCCTATTTAGAGGACAGCTGGAAAATATCCAGTTATACGTGTAAATACCTTATAAATACCTGTATGTTACAAATATTTTGACTATTGGAACATGTAGGGCAAGAGTGACGAACCTTTTTGGGTCAACGTTCCATTTTTTCTAAAAAAACGTTTAATGAGTTATAGGCGTGCCATCAAATAATTTTGACTTGTGATTATTGAAGAACTAATAAAACTAAATACGAACAAATCAAAATTCTTTATTTAATACGAAAAAATACATTTTGCACTGTATAGTAGTAAATGTTTTAGTTATACTTGTAATTTAAATTAAAATAACATTAGTGTGATTTCTGCTGTTGTACATTAAATGACAAATAACTTATATCAGGATTATAAGATGTTACTTTTAGTAGAATGCATGCTGAATTAGAGTCGTCTGTTAAATGGTTTCTAAGCGAGTCTTTGATGTTATTTATCTCTAAAAATAATGACTCGCAGACATAGGTAGATGAAAATATGGTTAAAATAGCATACGCCAACTTCTTCAAACAGTTAAATGCGTCTGGAATCAAATTCCATGTTTCCAAAATTACGTTACTGGTATTTTTACTTATATTGCTTGTCAATCTTTCTGCTTCAATCAATTCCAACTTTTTCCTTGTTTCAATAAACTTTTGAATCCATATTGAACTAGACTGGAAATCAATCAGTTGCATTTCAAGTTCTTCAATTATCAACCAATCGAATTGAGACTTCAGTTTATCAAACGAAATCATATCAGGGTATATAATAAATTTGAACGTTTCCGATAATTCCTTGAACTGAGAAAATCTCGCTGAAAATTCTTTGATTAATGAATCCATTATGGAAATAAAGTCATCAATAACTTTTTCTTCATTTCGTTTCTCTTGGGCATCTAAATCTTTGATATTTTTTTTTCAAGTTTTTGAAATATTTGTAGTTTTTTGTAACAATATCGTTTCTGAAAACATATAGTTTAGCTTCAAAAGCGCGAATGATATCCATCATGACGATAACAGTTTTATTCGGGCCTTGAAGCTTTATGTTCAATTCATTGAAATGTTGGCACATGTCTGTAAAAAACATCAATTTTAAAAGCCACATAATATCCATCAACTATGGGTATTGTTCAATTTTGCTCTCATTTTGTAGAAACAGTCTGATTTCTTCCAAACAATCAACAAATCTTCCCGCGGCTCAACCAGCGAAGATTGTTATACATTATTAAGCCATTATACACCGAATTGACTTCATCCAACAAAGCATCAAACTTTCGTTTATTTAAAGCCTGCGATGATATGAGGTTGACTATTTTTGTGACTAAAGTTATTACATTATCAAGAGATATGAAACCACTCTTTGCACATAAGGTTTGTTGGTGAATAATGCAGTGGCATTCCAGAATCGAATGTCCTACGTCTGTTTGTTAACAACGATGTTATCGCAATTAATTCTTCCTTAATGATGTTTCCTACACAATATCGAGCACAGACAACTAAACCTGCCGATTTAGTAATGTCAATACTTTCGTCAAGGCATAGCGATATAAAAGGAGTGGAGTTAATGTCCTTTTTTTGTTGACCTGTGACATTTTCTACCAATTTCAAGATTCTATCTTTCATTGTTTTTCTAGATGGATTAACATCTTTGATGCGCTGAATTATCTTAAATTTATTATCAAAATCATCAAAAAGTGAGGGCGCACATGCCAACCAAGCTTCCTTCAAAAACTCTCCCTCTTGAAAAGGTTTACCATGCTGAGCAATGGCATTTGCAGCCGAGTAACTTGCCGCAATTGTGGGACAATTTTTGCTTACATATTTAAACATAGACCTCGACTGTTTATTTCTGTCTTTTATTGCACTTGCAATTAATTCTTTTTGTTCTGGTTCGCTTTTTTCACAAAAGGATTTGTGATTTGTTTCAAAATACCGTTTTACAGACAATGTTCTGCATACCACTGTTCCAGAACATAAAACACACTTCGCTTTGTTGCCTTTATTGATCATGCCATATTTCTCAACCCACCAAGTTTGAAATTCTCTGCTACACTTACTATCTTGCATTTTTTGTTGTTGTTGAACTAGCCATGTTAAATAGCAGTTAAAAATCGTAAATTTCACACAAAACTTTAAATGTACAGTTGTGTCGATGAAATTGACTATTCTGTGTGCTCTCGCTTGATTCCTCCCCCCCCACCTCGCCAGAAAAACCCTTTTTACTGACTGCGCACGACTGCGGGCTCATGGGCAGATTTATTTGTTTTTAGGATTTGAGTGCTTGTACGAGATTTCTGTTGATTTAACTAAAGTCCTAAGCAAAAAAAAAATTCCAAATCTATTGCAAACAAAAAAAAACACAAAATTAAATTAGCATTGAAACACCTAACCGAAACACTAGAAAAGTTGTAAATTAAAATTAGCAATTATATGACAGAACAAAACAACTTGAGCAAAACAAAGTTAAGTTTCAACATAATTTCTTAGGGAAAATATTCAAACAACCACCTCTATCCATATCTTAACAAGCATAAATTCCAAAGATATCATTATTCAGTAATACACAGCCACACACTTAAAATTAATACACTAACATAACTTATCACTAAAACTGCTTCTGACAGATACCGCTTCCAAAAAAATTAACTCAAAATTTAACAAGAAAAGTACACAGTTATACACAATCAAATCAGCATGAACTAACTTATTCAATAAAGGAATCTTTTGTATGAAAAAAAAAATTTAAAATACTAGATAATAACCGCAACACAAAATTATTTAATAAATGAAAAATGTCAAATATGTATGTATAGTAACAACATTCAAATTTCATGACAGGTGTCCAAAGACCCCAAAATTTGATTTTTGTTGCAAACATGAATTAAAGCTTAAAATTTATAAATTAAAATTGACGTGCATACATGAATCGCATAGCAAAATTAAAAAAAATCTTATTACAAACAACAAATTTTATATATTGCATAAAACACATAGCATCAAAAAATATTTTATCTAGAGCTAAAATTGATATTAACCACATACACCATTATGTCATTTAAGCATCAAATCAAGACATAAAACAAACTGCATAAAAAAATTGAGCTAGAATTCATTAAATAACTAAGTACAAAATTTTATCTCACTAAAACATCAAACATGACATAAAACAAGGTGCAACAATGAGACAGGTACCATTCCATATGTGTGCTCTCGAAGTGACGAAGTGTAAAAATTGTAAAAAATTTCAGTTTCCTTCAAAAAAAAATTTAGCGCGGTAAGTGCATTAATGAGCCGAATTGCCTGCACGGGCCCTTAAATTATACCGTGGACTTGGAACAATACCCTTAACCTCCGTCTCGTCTGGTTGCAAATCATCTAAATTATTTAAGTGCAAATATGAGAATCTCTTAATAAATGGAATCATCCGATTGACATGTGTGTTAAATCTCTTCCTCAATTGTTCTACATGTTGAACTCTATAATTGACATTAGAAAAACGCTCTATTACTCTGTAAGGACCTTCAAACTTAAGTCTGAGTTTTGGAGATAAATTAGATTTAATATTATGCGTCTTAATAAAACACAAGGACCCGATTTTGTAATCATAATGATGTTGTTTTGTCGCTCTCGTACTCAAATCGACATGCGATGCCTCCTGCTCTTTTAGATTTTTTAAAACTTTATTAAAAATTTGCTCCAAAGACGGTAAAAGTTTCTCGACATATTCATACTTATTTTGTGGTGTGTCGGAGTTTTTCTCGTAAGTGTAAGATAATCGAATATCCCTGCCATGTTCTATGAAAAAGGTCGATGTGTATGTGGCTTCATGAATCGCTGAGTTTAATGCTAACATGGTGTGCGGGAGTTGCTCATCCCAATCGTTTGTATTTTGCGAAATTGATGCCAGGATATTGGCTAGCGATTGATTGGGTTTCTCTACCCTCCCGTTGACGTGAGCCGAATAACTTGATATGTGTCTTTTCTGAATGCCCATAACTCTGCAAAATTCAACAAATTCAGAACTCTTAAAATATGTGGCGTTATCTACGACTAATTTATGTGGGCAACCCCTGTGTACAATGTAATTATCAAAGAAAGCTTTAGAAATCGCGTACTCGACTTAATATCAGGAAGTGGAACAATGTGGATGTATTTTGTGAATGCATCTATCATAAATAAAACATAGCTATTACCTTTAGGCGTGGTTTTTAAAGGACCGAAAATATCAATATGACACGTTTCTCCCGGTTCTTGACTTTGTTCTACTGGCTGATGAGGTGCTGGCGGAATATTGAAAGCGTTTTTTCGAGATAAACATACAGTGCAAGAACGAACAAAATTTTTAGTATCTTTGTACATATTCTGCCAAAAGAAGTTTTCGCTGAGTCGATGATATGTTTTAAAAAATTTAAGATGCCCTCCATATTCTGAATGGACAGATTCGAGAATTCTGGCTTTAAGACAATGTGGATTGCAAACTTGTTTTCTAGTGGTGCTAGACCTGGGTGATCTGGAGGGGCGCTTGGATAAATGACATAACAAACCTTCCCCATTAATAAAATATTTGCTGACTTGTGGGCTAACGTCATTTTGATCAATTTTTTGTATAATAGGACTTAAAACAGGATCTTCATGTTGCATTTTAATAAGATCTTTAGAGTCAGGTAAAGCTATTGTGATGTTGTTCATACAACGGGAACGATGATCTGCGACTGAATTTTACCTGATGTAGTGTATATCGTAATTAAATTCTTCCAGAGCCAATTTCCAACGCAAAATTTTGGAAGATGGATTTTTATTAGAAAGAAATCCTGCAAGAGGTACATGATCAGTAAAAACTTTAAATTTTCTACCCAACAAGAAAGGTCTAAAAAAATTTAATGCTGTATATATCGCGAAGAACTCCATAACCGTTGCGTTATATTTAGATTGCGTGGGATTTAATTTCTTTGAAAAAAAATATAAAGTTGTTCTAAAACTTCCCCTATGCCGCGAGATGAAGCGTCCGTCGTGATTTGTAATTCTGCGTCTGGATCGGGTAATGCTAAGACCGGTGGGTTCAATATGGCTTTCTTAATATCACCGAATGCCTCCTGCGTTTCAGATGTCCACTCAAATGGAGTGTATTTTCTCAGATTCGTTAATGGAAGTGCTCGTTTTGCGAAATCTTTAATATATCTCCTATAAAAATTACAACACCCTAAGAAAGATTTAATTTGCTTTTGATCCGTTGGAACTGGAAACTCATTAATTGAAACGGACTTATCTTTATCTATAAGGATACCTTCCGGCGTTACTACAAACCCCCCAAATTTAAAACTCTTTGTTAAAAATTGACATTTATTCGGATTAAATTTTAAGTGAATTCTTTCAAAGCGTTCAAAAACCTTACCCAATAATTCAAAATGTTCATCTATAGTTTTAGTAAATAAAATAATGTCGTCTATATAAACCAAGGCTCCGTTGTGTAATTAATCTCCCAAAACCTCTTGTGCAATTGATTGAAATGCTTTAGGCGAGTTTTTTAAACCGAAACAAAGTCTATTAAATTCATATTTGTCACCGTCGGGAGTAGAGAATGCCGTCTTATGCCTGTCTGCAAAGTGAAGTGGAATTTGATTAAATGCTGACTTCATGTCTAAAGCCGAAAAATAGTTTGAACCCGAAATTTCATGCAAAATGTCGTCCAATATTGGAATAACGAAGTCTTGAGTCAAAGTTTTTTCGTTCAGTTTCCGAAAATTTAAAATAAGGCGCCATTTTTTTTTTTTTTTTTTTTGCTTGACAAACAAGGCCGGAGTATTGTACTGAGAATTACATTTCGAAATAATCCCGCCTTCTCTAAATCTGCTATCTGACGTCGAAATTCGTTTCTTAAATTAAATGGAATCTTGTAAATCGGACATTTAATGGGATAGTTACGTTGCAGACTGATTCTATGATGCTCCGTAGCAGCTGCAGATAATTCTACCGTAGAGCGAGCGAAAGCACTTTTGTGCGAAAATAAAATTGAAATAATCTATTTTTTATTTTGCTGTCCAAACCTGAAAGGTTAAATCCTTTTCCGTGAGTGGGGGTAGAATATCTTGAGAAACGGGAAAATCGGAAGAAAAAACTTCGTAATGATTGACAGTAATTATTTTAATGTTTTTGTTAAGGGTGATTATGTTATCAGAATCGTTTCTAATTTTTAGAATGGTGTCATTTGTCTGTGGATCAATATTAATTTGCGAAGTAGTTAGGTAGATGTTTTTAGTTTTTAACTTTGCTGAACTCTAAATAGTAGCCGAAGACGTAGAATTAGGTAATGTTGAGACGTGGATACGAACATTTGTGACCGAATGGGGACCCACACACGTTTTGTGTTTTAAAAATCCATGGATAAAGTTACTCTGCACGGCACGCGGAGGAAGCGAGTAATGGATAAGCGGAATTGAAAATTTATTAATTAATAAACGGTTTTTACCCATATCTAAGACTGCCTTCCATAATTTCAGAAAATCGTATCCCAAAATAGCGCAATAATTCTCGTTAATCTCTTGCTTAGTTATAAAAAAATATGTTCAAATTGAAATTCCCCCAATGACAATTGTATTTCTTAACAACCGATAATTTCTACTGTATCTCCACTTACTGCTTTAATTTGAATTGAAACATTAAATTCCTTAAAGTTTTCGTTTTTTATTTTAGTGAAAAGAGAATTGGACATTAATGAAACGGACGCACCTGTGTCAATTAAAATTCTAAATCTGTAATCTTTCACACTAGCGTTTATTATTGGTAGATCGGAAATATTATCTCTAGATTTATTAGGAGAAAACCGTTTTTCTACCAATTGTATAATATCTAAAATCGGCTTTCTCCGCGGAAGTTTAAATTGTCGTTTCTAGTTTTGCGTCGGAAACCACCTCTATCCCTAGTTTGTGACCCGTTCGCCGAATGCCTGGGGGCTGCGTAATTATCGCGAAAAGCCGATTCTTGGAAATGGACATGCCGTCGATCGAAAGAATGAGTGCTTGGGTGACGGAAAACAGAAAATTCGCTTGCGGCGTTTCCCCGGAAGGGGGTTGGTAATTGGCTCTACGTTCGTCCATCCTCTTTTTTTCTACACTTCGCTTGCCTATGTCCTTGAAAACCACAGTAAAAACATTTGAAAACAGTCTCCCTTCTGCGAAAAAGATCCCCACCTGTTTTGCGAGCTGTAACTGAGCTGGCTTCTTGTAAACGCTCGACCTTTAAATCGATTTCCTTCAACGCCGAAATGACTGATGTTTCCGTTTGTGAGGGCGAAAAACCAGTTATCTCGTCATTTGCGATTTGATTCAGTTTAACGTTCTGTTCCTCAATCAACGTCGCGTTAATTGATTCTTCGAAATTGATGGGATCTCGTGCCAAAACGAATCTACGAATATCGTTTCGCAAACCACTCATATAACGCGACTGTAGCAGTTGATCATTAGCATTCCGTACCTGCATGTTTTGAGCCGAATTACTTGACTGAAATATCTGTGTTCCTTGTTTATTGATGCGTGCTGCGAATTCTTGCACGCTTTCAGACGAACCTTGAATACATGATGAAAAGAGCTGGAGACGTGTGGATAGGGGAACAGTCCTTTCGAATCTAGAAATAAGAACTCTAGCGATATCGTTGTACTCTGTTAAATGACTGTGGGTTGGGTCGGATAAAAAAATTCCTCAGCTATTCCCGCTAATTTTAGTTTCAGAATAGTAACTTTCTCGGCGTTAGACCACTTGCCTAAATTCGCAACATCATTTATTTTTTCCAGGAACCTACGTATTCCCAACGATTCACCTCCGTCATACATTGGGATCAAATCAATTAGATTAAATTTCTCAGACGCCGTCTGCGTCAAAAGGGGTTCTGATTGTCGTGTACGTGGCATGTTTTAAAAAAATTAAAACAAAATTTCTAACGAGATTAAATTGCAACGGAAACAATTAAATTCTAACTAAAACAACTAAATTCAAGCACTCGTGCAGGGTAAGAGAAAATTCATTAACTCAGAAAATTAAATAAAACTTTTAACCAATCGGCTCTCGCGTAAATACATGCATGAAAAAAAATTCACATCAATATAAAAGAAAAAAAGAGCACCAGTACCTGTGACATCTTGCACCTGTCCCTTTTTTCTTTTTTTTCTCTCTCTCTCTACGAAAAAAAAACTACAAGAAAAAAAATTTCACAAGTAGAAAATTCGAGTAATAGATACAATCAAAACACAATAGCACACAATAAAAAGTTTTTACATGTTTAACAGATGAAGTAGGATTATTATTTCGGTGACCCATCAAGAAAAAAATTCACGACATCAGATGATGTAAAAGAAAAAAATTTCCGACGACTGGTCACGGTACCAATGTGATGCGACGCTAATGATAGCTTATTTAATTTATCTGTCCTGAACCCACATTCTTAATTTAACATCTTATCATGACTTAAGTTAAAATTAGTTAAGTTCTATTGACAAATTAACATTACACTAAATTAACAGTCTGATCGTATAGTGGTAATAATTAATTTTATTGAATAACATATTTAAGTAACTATAGATTTACTTCACAACAAGAATTAAATTTAACTTAGCTTTGAGAGAGATATGAGGTGGGGTGGGAGTATGGACATGGTTGACGCCTGGAGTCCCGCGGAGTCTAGATTCTCAAGGTCTAGGATCTGCTCAATCTGTGTGTCTCTGTCTCCAAATCGGGGGTGCATCCCCTTTTTGTTCTACGACTCTTCACTTCTAAATTCTAGCGCGGACTATTTGCCTTGTCCACTTAATGACCTCTGATTGGTCCGGAACCAGCGCAGAGTTACCGCACAAGGTTCATTGCCTTTTGGAAGCGCGGGAAAATCTGATGACGCACCCCAAAATTTATGAGTCTAATGATCCCCCAGGCGTAAGAATGTTTGGCACTCCCTCGCTGAGGAATTCAACCCCTCAGTGATGGGAAAAGAGAAACGAATTCCACCAAACTGAGTACGAAATTTTTTAGGTATGCTGAATAAATCTGTTCTGGCCTCCCATCACTTGGTGAAATTAGTTGGCAGTTTAATGCGTATGTTCCAAATTTTGGAATGGTATGAGTACTGATTTAGCATTAATTGGACAAACTTTGAAGTAATTAATTCTATATTTGAAGTTAATCTATTTTCTTTAAGTTGTTTCATTTTCAATTTTTTTAGTATAAATATAATTATGAATAAAGGAATACTTTAGGTGCATAATCAGTGATAACGAAATAACATTTCAATACATTAATCCAAATAAGTTTAAATTTGGATGAAGTGAAGTACAATTTAACACTATACATACAATAACTGGTGGAAATAGGTATACATTATGTGTTGGTATGTTCAGTGTAAAAAAATCAAATATTCCCATTAAAACAGAAGATAATGCGTCGTATATTTTAGAGGAACAGATTGTAGGAATTTTGTAACTAGTGGGAAATTCAAAAAAAAAAGGTAATCCTTTGTCAATTTTATTTTGATGTAGTATTTGCAATGTAAAGATTTATTAATAAGAGTTAATGTAAGGAAAATTAGGGTGGTTTAAAAATAAATATAAGTTTTAGTATTTATATATAATATGTAATTTTACAGTTATGATAAACAAATGTTATACAAAAGGTTTATTATATTTTTAAGACATGAAAAAAAGTGTATCGAGATATTTTACAAAAAATAGTTACATTGACATTTTATATGTATATTTGTTTTTTTTTACTCAAAACTTCTTTATGTATGTTGAATGATTTAAGTATTCTAATTTGTTTTATGTAAATTCAGAACGTTGATTGTATAGATTTAAGATCTGAAATTTTAAAATTCTTAGGATATTTCATTTAATCTGGATCCATACCATATACAATTTCTCAAAAATACTATGAAAAGTTTTGTTGACAACCTACAAATATAATGCAGTCTCCTGTATTTGCTTTCTAGTTCCTATGTCATATAGCTGGTGGTTTTTCTTGAAGATTTAATTAATTTTAAAGAACAGAGAGAGACAACTCAATTACTTGTTAGTTTACTATTAATTGCCTGGGGTGGTGTTTAAAAATTTAAGTTTTTATGTCATAAACCTAATGAGATAAATAAAGTGAAAGAAAATTTTAGAAATTCTGCATAATTTTTGACCATTTTTTAACCTATTTAATCTGTGATATAGGAGATGATTTTCTTTAATTTTATTTTTACGGTATCATTTTATTTGTTTGGGTTGATGATATTTAATACTTTTTTCTTGTAAATAAATTGAAAAAGCCATTTATAAGGTTTCCAGATAATTTGTTTAGATATTATCAATAAGATAAAAAAATTGAGATATAATTCAACAAGATATTATGCACGTTAAATATTGGCAGTTAGATCCTCGATTCGTTCTCTATTTGTCCTTATAGTATAGTGTTACATTCATAGAGTCTGATTTATACAGCAGATCATGAATTGCTGTATTTACTTAGTGTATTCATGTAATGTTAAAATTAAGTGTCAATAATTAATGTATATTAAATTGAATATTATGATTCAATAAAACTGTCCGATAAGAATTTTCTGCTTCATTATACAAGAAATTTTCATGAAAACAATTTAATTTGTTCCACAATAAAATAATTTTATTAAAAAAAAAGCCTATTTCTTTAAGCATGTTTCTTAATTTATTTTTGATTAGTTTAATAGTTTTGATTGATACCGCTTGTGAAAATAGCTACATTAGTGAAAGTGTGTGTTACTAGTATTTTGAAGGCCACTCCACTTTTAGAGAGGAAACTATAATTCATTCTCTATTCGGGGGCAACGAAACTAAACCGAAACATCACAGCGTATATTCTATTGAGGTCAGTGATATGAAAAACTCTTATACATGTTGTTTTGAAGTGCTATCCGAAAAGAAAATATGTGGATTTATTTCTAAGATTGAGGATAAGCGTATTTTTAATGAGTTAAAAAATAAAGAAATTATTTTCTCGGATTTAAATTGTAAAGAAACGGAAATTGGGCTTTTGATTGGGGCTGATAATATAGGAAAATTATTGACTGGGAATTTAATTGAATTTGATTCGGGTTTAACAGCTATTGAAACTAAACTAGGATGGACGGTATTAGGAAAAGTATGTTTGAACGATAAAAACGTTATGTTAACGACATCGTCTTTGCATGTTCGGAATGTTAGCGTTAAAGAATTATGGGAACTTGATGTTTTAGGAATAACAGATCCCTTACTTAATGAGAATACGAAAGAAAATTTTGAATTAACCGATTTTTTAAGAATAAAATGAAAATTCTTCCCGATGGAAGATATGAAGTTAAACTCCCATGGAAATGTAACTCTGAAAATTTGCCCAGTAACAAAGAACTAACATGGAAAAGACATCTACGGATGATGAATAAATTAAGAAACGGTAAATTTTTTGAGGATTATAAAAGTGTGTTTAGGCAATGGGAAGATTTAAATATCATTGAACGTGTGCCGGAAGTAGAATTGAAAAATGAATGTCATTATTTACCGCATAGACCCGTGATTAAATTAGATAGTGCGACTACAAAAATCCGACCCGTATTCGATGCTTCAGCCCGTGAAAAAGGGAAACCATCTTAGAACGACTGTTTATATAAAGGCGTAAACCTTATTGAACAGATACCTGACATTTTAGATCGTTTTAGAATTTATCCAGTCGGAATTGTAGCCGATATTGAAAAGGCGTTTTTGATGCTATCTGTTGCACCGAAAGATAGAGATTATCTCAGAATTTTTTTCCCATGCAATGAAAAACAATTAGTGTACAGGCATTGTCGAGTTGTGTTTGGGGTGTCTTCAAGCCCTTACTTATTGAATGCATCTATTATGCATCTTTTGGAAAACTGTAATTCCGAATGTAAGGAAGTTGCACAAAAGTTAAAATCTTACTTTTATGTTGATAATTTTGTAACTGGTGTTTTCAGTGCTGATGAAATAGAGATATTTATTGAGAAGACTAAATTAATTATGTCGGAAGGATGTTTTAATTTACGTATTTTTAAGAGCAATGTGGCGAGTAAAAGTGTTGATAAACACTCAGGCGAAACTTTTGTTTTGGTATCATCTGGGACTTGGATAATGATGTTTTGAAATGTTGCACGAATTTCGACTCATTAACGTGCGAAGTGAAAATAACGAAACGATTAGTTTTGTCTACGGTGCAAAAAGTTTTCGATCTCATTGGAATGTTGGCGCCGTCTACATTGCTCCCAAAATTACTATTGCAGGAAATATGGAAAATGAAAAAGGCATGGGATCAGGAACTACCTCAGAATATTGTAAACAAATTTATGAAATGGTTTAATGAAATTCAAATTTTGAAAGATGTAACTGTACCACGTTGTATGAAAATTGATATTTTTACTGAATTACATGTATGTGTTGATGCAAGTAAAGGGGTCATATGCGGGATGCGTCTTTGCTCGATCGATAGTTGATTCTAGAGTTAGCGTAATTCTTGTTAGAGCGAAGTCTAGAGTAGCTCCTCTAAAACTTTTGATTATACCGCGTCTAGAGCTAATGGCTTGTTGTGTAGGTGCTCGACTTGTAAATTCTATTTTGAAAGCGCTTAATATGCCGGACTTGAAAGTTACTCTTTGGTCCGATTCCACAACAGCACTTTGGTGGATTAAAGAATATGGAAATTGGTCGGTTTTTGTAGCTAATAGGGTAAAGGAAATTAGACAATTAATTCAAATTCACTCATGGAAGTACGTTCCAGGAAACATGAATATCGCGGATTTACTATCTCGTGGTTGTTCTCCACGACAAATGCTTAATTCTAAATGGTGGGAGGGGCCTTCCTGGTTAAAACAAAATTCGGAATATTGGCCAGATGGTGAAATCAGTTGCGACCCTCAAGAAGTTAACGTAGAGAGAAAGAAAACTAAAAATGCGAATGTTGATCTAGCAAACGATGCACCCCCCTTGCTTATATGTAATGTGTCTGATTATGATAAAATGATAAGAGTATTTGCATGGATTTTAAGATTTGTAAATAATTGTCGCAAAGACTATAACAAATGTAAGGAACATGAACTTTCTGTTGCTGAAATTGAAAATTCTGAGAAACAATTGATTCGTTTAACTCAGACATATTATTTACCTGATGTTGAATCTTTAAAATTTGTTACTTTTATTGATAATGATAATATTTTAAGAGTAAAATCTAAAATAACTGAACGAAATGCTGAAAGTTCTTTTTTGTATCCTATATTGTTACCTGATAAATGTGAATTTACAAAACTTTTGATTAGATCTATACACAAAAAGAACTGTCATGCAGGAATCCAAATAATGCAATCATTAATTAGAGAAAGGTTCTGGATTATTAAAGCTAGAAAAACTATTAAGAGTATTTTGAATGAATGTTTTATTTGTGCTCGTTTTAAAGTGAAATCATTGTCAAGCGGACCATCACCTTTACCACCAGACAGTGTGAATGATTGCGCGATATTTGAAGTTGTAGGAATTGACTTAGCTGGACCTCTGTTTTTAAAAACTGGCGAAAAGGTATGGATTACATTATTTACTTTGCTAGCCCTTAGGCGTTTCATTGCCAGGCGCGGGAGGCCCAGGATAATTTACTGTGATAACGGTACTAATTTCCGAGGTGCTTTCAATGACCTTGCGAAATTGGATTGCCATAAAATATATATATATATCGAGAGAAACATCAACTCAAAAAATAGTTTGGAAATTTATACCACCCACCGCCGCATGGTGGGAAGGCTGGTGGAAAAGGTTGGTTCGCATTATCAAGGAACTATTGAAACGTTCTCTTGGAAAATCAATATTGTCCTATGAAGAATTGTCTACAGTGATTTGTGAATGCGAATTTGTAATCAATAGTAGACCTTTAACCTATATATCTGAAAATCCACAGGAATTGATCCCTCTTACTCCAGCAATGTTTTTAATAGAGAATCGCTGTTCCGATACTACCGATATTGACGAATTGAATTCGAGAGACTTAAGAAAAAGAATGAAATATAGAATTAAACTTTTAAGTGATTTAAGACAACGTTTCAGGAAAGAATATCTAAGTGAGCTAATACAAAAACAGAATGATAATCGGGTGCGGTAACCCCGAATTGGGGAAAAAGTCTTAATTGGAAACGACAATAAGAAACGTTTGTCTTGGCCTATAGCTAAGATTATAGAATTAATCCCTGGTCGAGATGGGGAAATTCGAACAGTTCGACTAAAAACTCAACATGGAACAGTAATACGTCCCGTGCAACGTATCTTCCCTTTGGAAGTACAAGCGATTGCTAATAGCGATAAGGAGTTGAAAGAGGAATCAATTTCTGTTAAAAGTACTAAACCTGAAAAGGTCTTGAATACTAATGATGCAATTGTAAAAAAATATACTTCTTCTGGAAGATTGGTTAAAGAACCGAAGCGACTTGATCTTTTGAATTATAACTGTTATAGGTTTGAGACTCTCCCCAAGTCTCAAAGGGGGGAGTATGTTGTGAATAAAAATGATTTGTGTGAATGAGTGGCTGCATGGCGCCACGTTTTTGTAACTGTGAAGAGGTTGTGTGACGTCATTATGTTCTGTATATAAAAAGGTTGAAGCAATCACGTGCTCACTCTGGAATTGAGAAAACGGCCTGTGACACGTTAGCGTCCGGACGTACTTTTGAACGTTCCGCATACGAATTCCGGTGCACAGTGCCAGCGTGCTGATTGCGCCACGTCAGTATCGCTTTGAGCTCTTTTAGAGCCTCACGCTTTATCCTGCATATCTGATTCATTGAAATCAAACTGAACATGGCTGAAATTATGGAAATGACCCCGGAAATGGACTTAGACATCGAACTGACTAACGGATTGGACAACCACGACGACCGACTCCCGACACCCGTGAATGAACAGCCTTTACCGACTGATGACTCCCGACCCGGAACTCCACACCTCACCAACTGTGAGCAAAGGAAAATACTCGCCCGAAATATCAAATACTACACTATCACCATAGAGAACATCAAGGCCAATATTAGATCCCTCAAACTACACGGACTTAATGATGAATACTGCCACATCATGAAGGAGCACGTTCAAAGATTGGATAACTACACCGCACTCAACGAGCTAACGGTAAGTGAGTTTTCCGCTCTTCCTAGCTGTGATACCCCCGGTTGTTCAGAACACCACACCCCATTAAGTACCCCCACCAAAATCAACGATAATGAGTATCCAACTTTACCAAAATCAACCTCACTTAAAAGAAAAGATAACGACTCCGAATTTGTTTCCCCACCTAACCGCAAATTATCTAAAAACCAAAATACTCAACCTAATCCTGAACAAAACTTTAGACTAAATCTTTCAAACAAATTTAGCGCTCTCGAAATTAATGAATCCGAAATCGATCCCGTTGAAGGAACCTCGACCGGAACTTTAGCTAAAAACGTTAACTCAGTAAATAGCAATAAAAAACCCTCGACTAATACCGCCGTAAATAAATCAGCCGATCTGACGAAAAATCTCCCCCCACCTATCATGTTAAAAATAACTCTCGATTTCCGAGAACAAATGAAAGTAATTAATAATTTCATGCCTAATTTACGAAGCAAAATGACTGGAGAATACTTCAAGTTATATTGCGACACACACGACCAATACCACGAACTACTTACTTTCCTCAAAAAGATACAATATGAATTCTATTCGATTAAATTAAAATCTGAACGACCCATCAAGGTAGTTATAAAAGGACTACCTAAAAAAGCTAAACCGGAAGATATCCATAATGACTTGATCGATCTGGGATTCACCGTTGATCGGGTTTCCCAATTAACTGGTAAAATTACGAACCAATTACTCCCCGTATTCTTGGTATCCTTACCAAGAAACATGACTAACGCTACCATCTTTAAACTAGATAAATTTTCCTATTTAAATGTAACTGTAGAGGGCTATGATAGCAAAGGGGTGACCCAATGCTATAAATGCCAACAGTTCAATCACACGGCAAGCAATTGCCACATAAAACCTAAATGTCTCAAATGCGGGGAGCCCCATCAAACGACTGAATGTAAGATCGACAAAGTAGAAACCATGTACTGCGTAAATTGCGAAGCCTATGGCCACATGGCCAATTATTCAAAATGCCCGCTCTACCCCAAACCACGCAAAGGCGCAACAATTAAACCAAATTATACCAGTATTGTAAATAGTCTAGTCCGCCCTAACGTTTCCTTTGCGCAGGCAACTGCCCAACAGGAACAAAGTAAGATTACCGCTCCCACCCCTCAACAGATGGCACCACGAAACGGTCAGGTTCCTTCCAAGATACCAACACAAACTCAGGCCGCAACGACGCACATTACGAAGCAACCAATAACTAATAATGCCAAAAACGAATGCATGAGCCTCATAACTCAAACACTCTCTCAAACCATTCAAGCTCTTTCTTTATTAGTTCAGCAAATCAATAGTTTTGACTTTTCATCGAACACCCCTCAACCATCCAGTACAAATAAAAATAAAACACAACGCAAGAAGGAAATACGCGCCTTAGTAGAGGCTCTTTTAGACGATTATGATGAATAGACACCAAATAAGCGGCCTGAGTTTGTGTTCCTGGAACGCAAACGGCCTTCTAAGTAAAATATCCGAATTAAAAATTTTCATAGAGAAGTACGACCCTGACATATTACTAATCCAAGAAACACGTTTGAGACCCACCCTCAACATAAACATTTCAAATTACACATGTTACAGGAACGACCGCGTCTCGAACGGGACTACAACTACTCTCGGTGGTACTATTATTTTTATTAAAAAATCTATTCCGCATTTCCCCCCCCCTCTCCCACTCTGCATCATATTGAAGCTACCACCGTAACTATTACTCCCCCGAATATCAGCAACTTCTCAATAACTTGTATTTATATTCCCCCTAAATCTGATAAAAACTTATTTACTGTAGATATTGAGGCTCTCATTCAGGCCAACAGTAACTGTGTGATTTTTGGCGATTTTAACGCCACACACAGTGCTTGGAATTGCTCCAAAAACTCTCCGAGAGGCATTCGATTAAAAGACTATACTGATGACAATAACCTGGAAATTGCATTTCCCAACTCTCCAACCAGATATGGATACAACTCATCGAATACTTTAGACTTCGCAATAATTAGCAACTTTAACTACCCCTACAATATTGTATCCATAAATGACCTCTCGTCAGATCATAATCCTGTAATGTTAAACTTTAATATCACTACCCCCATCCATAAAGACAACCCTAGAGCAATTACCACCTGTTGGTCTGCATTCAGGAAAAATCTCAAAAGTGAAATTAAACTTTTTGACTACGCTAAAATCGATAACGAATCAACGCTAGAAGAAAAAGTAGCGAAGTTCGCAGATGCGGTTAGCTCCGCCCACAACTTAGCTTCTAAACCAATCAAAAACACCCGACACAACTACACGCCACAACACATCAAATACTTAATAACTTGTAAAAACAGGGCCAGGAAACTATATCAACAGACTTTAAACCCATTACACAAAACTGAAGCCAACAGACTTCAAAATTTAATTAAAAAAGAAATCAGGAAACACGCACAAAACACTTGGAACGCCAAACTCGAATCACTCGAAACTCAAGATAACAGTCTCTGGCGCATGCAAAAATACTTTCGCAAAAAACGCTCAGACATTCCAAATTTAACCGGACCCAATGGCATCGCTAGCAACGATGAACAGAAGGCCAACTTAATTGCAAACACTTTCATAGACAATTACACGGAAAATAAAAGACCAGGGAAGCACGCTACCAACATAGACTCTGACGTCACTAATACACTAACAACTTTTTTCTCTACTCCACCTTCATCTCCTATCTCTCCCACAGACCCAGACGAGATCTGTGACTATTTGAAAAAACTAAAAAATTCCAAAGCACCTGGAATCGATAACATCACAAATAAAATGATTAAAAACTTTCCTTTTAAAATTATCTTAATCTTTACTTACATTATTAATAAAATTTTATTACTCAGGCACTTTCCAACTGAATGGAAAGTTGCAATTGTTTTTCCAATTCACAAGCCTGGAAAAAACAAAAATTCTCCAGATGCCTACCGGCCAATCTCTCTGTTATCATCGCTCAGCAAAATTGCTGAGCACATAATTTTAAATAGAATCAAAAATCACATCTATAGCACTAACTTTTTAAACCCTAACCAGTTTGGATTCACCCAACAACTTTCTACCTACCACCCGCTACTCAGACTAACGGAAAAAATTTCCTCAGGATTTCAGAGAGGCAGGACCACTGGTGCTGTCTTCCTGGATATCCAAAAGGCATTTGACCGTGTCTGGATAGACGGACTCATTTATAAACTTATTACGTATAATTTTCCACCTGCTATTATTCATATTCTGTACTCATACCTCACTAACAGGAAATACAAAGTCAGAGTGAACGACACGCTCTCAATTACACACCGCGTCAACATTGGGGTAACACAGGGTTCCCTTTTGGGCCCTGTGTTATTCAACATCTACGTTAATGACATACCTTCACACCCACGCACCATGATTAACTTATATGCTGACGACACTGCGATCTCAGCCACTTACAAAAATACAAAATCAGTTACAATTGCACTTAACAAACACCTGGCCCTACTCGAAAAATACTTTAATGACTGGAAGATTAAAATCAATGTGGATAAAACCGTTGCGGTGTTATTCACTAAAGCTCGTAAACCAATTGCACCACCCACACTTTACTCCACACCACTACGCTGGTCTCAAACAACTAAGTACCTTGGAATTACTTTCGATAAAACACTCACTTGGAAGCCTCATATTCTTTACGCGCGAGATAAATTCCGGATCGCACTAAAGAAACTCTACCCCTTAATTTGCCGGAATTCCAATATGTATTTATATAATAAAGTACTTCTCTATACGGCCGTTTTGCGTCCAATTCTGAGCTACGGATGTCCCATATGGGGCTACGCAGCAAAAACAAACATTAAAATCCTCGAAACAGCACAAAACTCTATCATCCGATGTATCGTAAGAGCATGCAGGTATAACTCAAACGAAAATATTTACAGAGCCATCAAAATTCCTCCTTTCAAAAAACATATTCAAGATTTAGCCAAAAATTTTTATGACAATCTCCCCAACATCAATAATACCAACATCATCAATCTAGAAAATTACACCCCTCTGGATACTCAAAAAAGACCTAGGAGAATTCTCCTAGACTCCTACAATCCGCCTTAATTTATTTAAACGTTCATTCACCGATCGGCGAATGAACCCCCTATTGCTAAAATTTAAACTACATTTTTAATTTTTCCATTAAACTCTAATTTAATTTAATCTCCCCAACATTCCTACATTCGATACAACTATCAGAAAATCTTACAATTTTTCCCCACTACTTTCTGCACAACCTTCGGCACGGCCAATAGAGAGGATTCTCACTTGCTGCAACACCCAATAGAAGTGCCCTCTCTCACACAACAGGACCGACAACGAAAGTAAAGTCATCCATCAAGAATGACAGCCCGCTCCTCTACCAGATGACGTCACTCCTCCTGACAAGCGCTTCACACCAGACGACACCCCATCAATCACCATGCTGCGACGACACACTGCTAAGGAAAGCACGGCTCCTTGAGAGCCACAACGAACTGTCAAGACTCCACATCAATCACCTAAGACAGCAATAGAACTTTGGAAACAACATAAAGGACATTTCGGACAGTACAATTTTAAGAACTCAAGTGAACTATATTTACTATTAAGTGCATTTTTAATTTTTAAATACCACTTTAAGGAAACAAAAACTTCAGATATGGGACGGCGGGTTTCATAAAACCCAGTTTCCCAATGACCCCCCAACTTCTTCAACGTGCTCACTCTCACTCGGTAGTTCTGAATAAACTAAGTTACTTTAATTGACTAGCTCGAGACTGAATTTCTTCCTCCAACGCCGAGCATCGGGTAGATGCAGCTCGCAGAATTTTAGAATTGAAATTGTTCTTTACACTGGGGAATTTTGAACCAGTATTTAAATATTAATATTTAGAAAAAAGTATTTCAAACTTTAAAACGTGTTTTACACGAAATACGCTTTTTCAGAAAATGTTCAAACGGGGACAAGGATTGCTGCAAAAAGTTTTGAAAATAATTTACTGACATTTTTTGATGCGCGTTTTGTATAATCGCGCCAGACTGACCACCTGATCTAAACATGTTCTTATACACCTCAGTGCCCAAGGTCGCGAATACTGAGTTGGGCACAGTAGACGTTGGCCCTCATGGGCTGTCATGCCACTGATTTAAGTTATGTATAGTAAAAGAATTATTTTGACCTTCAGATTTATCAATCACTCCATTATTACAAAATTTACAGTCTCTTATATGAATATCACCACTGTTAAGCAATTTCGTATAATTACTAAAATAAACTGCTTTATTTTCTGTAAAAATAGAAATATCTCTTATCCTGAAGGTCATTTCAAACATGAATAACAAAGTAACACATCAAAATTGAAAAATTGAGGATTTGTTCATTAAATTTTTGTACAGAGCGGTCCCCATTTATGTAAATTTTTGTAAATTTTCGCCAGTTTTTTCTCATTTTAAAATAAATTTTTTTTCTGTTTTCAATTTTAGGATTTTTTCCTTAAAATATACTAAATAAATCTATAAAATCAGAAAAAAAAGTCCCCACATCTCCATTTTTTTCAAAAAATAGTTCTCGCAAGTAGTCGGACACTTCAAGTAATTTTCACTGTAATTAACTAAAACTTGTCCTAGCACTACTTTACTCCGTATGAGAATGTCGCTAAGATACTCTACTAAGATTTTTCTCATTGAGAGGGAAAGTACTATACCGACCACCGTGTCATACGAAAGTGCCTCTTGTCATATTCAGTATCTCTTTGCCTATTGAAACTTTAATTCAAAATTATATTGATAAATTGTTAATTCTGATTACATATTGTTAGTGATTATAAATTTATGTTTGTTTTGGTTTAAAGTTCACTTTTCTCTCTCACTGAACTCTAACGACATTAATTTTAATGCTGTCATCCCGCCGCCTACCACCCCTTATTTTCTAGGGTTATAATATGTGTCTTTCAATTTGACACGATTTTTCAGAAAAGATTCGCACACAATCAAAAGCGGAAAGCAGTGTACATGTAGTTTTCTTCAAACAATTAAATCTCTTCAGCAATGACGACCAATAATTTAAAATAGTTGTTGCTTTTTCAGTTCTTTCTTTAAAGCCTTTTTGTTAGTCAGATAGTGTGTATCATTGTTACTCAATTTTGTACAGTACTGCCGCTGCGTATTGCCGTAGACGTCTAAAATGCAACTTCAAGAAATTGACAAAAGCACTGTGAGGAGATCTGGTGTTTAAAGATGCTTTTTTTTTTATTCGTTTACTGATTTTCCTTGTTTATTTGTCTTCTGGGATCATTTTGCGCACTGCAATTACATAATAAACATTGCCGACTAATGTTAGCGGTCAGAAATGTTGCCGTGTTGTTCACGGTCAGATAAATAAACACAAATCTCTTTCACAGCACTGATTGCACAAAACATCAAGTCGTTATTTATAAATTAAGAATGTTCAGTAATAAACATACTGGTGTGAAAATGTTCTCTATTCTGTTTGAAAAGTTCCATGTCTTTCTTAAAAATGTGTTGTCAATGTGTTTTATATGAAATCAAAGAGTTCATTCGATTGATGATATAAATAAAAAAATAAAGAACACTTTAAGCATTTTTTAAAATGGTTTTATATGAAATCAAAGAGTTCATTCGATTGATGATATAAATAAAAAAATAAAGAACACTTTAAGCATTTTTGAAAATGTTTCGATATTGAATATAGATGGCGCACCAATGACATGTTCTTAAATTTTTACACGTATTGAGCACGAAAGCTTTTTAGCAAAGTTACATTTTTTTAACTCTTAAACATTTTTATTTAAACAATATAAATATTTTATTCTCCCATTTATCCCATTAAATGTTATACATAAATGAAAATTTTCGATTTGCGAAATTTAAAAATCCATTTTGTGCCTTTGAAAAATTATGTTGAGCTTAAAGCTTCTCTTAGTATTCTTAAAATTATTAAAAGTTATAAAAATGTACAAGAAAAATTACTTTAATTTGAATTTAATGTTTAATTCCCAAAATTATTTCTTGATCTGTAACGTAATCCTAACTGCAGTTCTCAAACACTAGATGTCGCTGATAAATACATTGCAATTTGGCGTTTTCCTTAGATGACTCTATTCCTCTGCATTCTACGGGAATAAGCGCCAATAATCAATGACAGAGTGGTTTGAAAAGTTATTCTAAATTAACGTAATGCTGAAACACAATATTTAATTTTCACAGTTAGTTCCTTAACTCACACATAGTTCGAACGCTTCCAACACTGCATTGAAGACCATTCGAAATTGGGGGCCAAAACGAAGATTTTTTTCTTTCGTTTAACTACTGGATAATGTAAAGGAAATGATTATGATAACACGTAATCAAATTTCAGACAAAGGTAATCTAGGAATGGACGTTCTACTGTCTTTATTTTTGCCGCTAGATGTCGATGAAACTTTCAGTAAAGGGAACGGTGTTTAAGAATCATGTGAGCCATTTGTCTTTTTGTCATGGGTACATGTTTTAATTTTCCTAAAAACAGCTTTCGTTTATTACAATAGGCTTGCAAATGACGTTAGACCAGGAAATATAATGTATATATAATATATATACTATTTTATAATAAATTGTTGCAAATTTTTTTTTTTTTTTTTGTTAACTACCACTTTTTTAAACGTTTTATTTATATATAAATTATTTTTACCATTACTTGTTACTTCATCAGGAATACAAGTAAGGATTTTGAAATATTTCTTGACAACTGCTCTCGTAGCAGTTTTAATACAAAATTTAGTGTCGTTGGGATGACTGTTGGAGCACTTAGTCCTTCCGGACTCTAATCTCCTATCATGAAACGTAGATGACTGAACAATTTTACTATGCCCTTTTTAAAAAGATAATAAAATAAAATAAAACATTACTAAAAGAGAACCATTGAAATGCAAAGGGTTTTATAGAAAGTAAAAATACTTAAGAAAAAGAGAGTCTGAAAAATAAACGACGCCCAAAGTGGGCGGAGTATCATTAGCCAATGGGGAGAGACTGCAGTTCAACGAAGTTGAAATGCAGTAAGAGAGAAAAAATTTAAGAAAAGAAGAGTTATTTAATAGAAAATTAGATGAATAAACTAATTTAATTTAATTTAATTTAAGATAGAATCTACACTTTATTTGCAGGGGAGACGATTACTCTTAATAAACATTGCAGTTTTTCAGTTGGATCAGTACATTTGGAGGATTTTTCCATTTCGGAAAGTAGAGAGGGAAATAAGGTAAAAATTCTTTGCATTTCATTGATAGCTTGTAAGAGGCCAAATTCGCCAGAATCATTTTGTGAAACATTATGTGTTTCCTTATTACATTCATTATTTTTTCCATTTTCAGGAATGTCTGACGCCGAGGAGGCAAATCCGGGTGCTGACATCTGGTGTCTAGTATTTGAGTTAAGTACTTGAGAGTAAAGTAATCCGGGATTTATAGGGGTGGTATTTAAGTTTTGTTTTTGGTTATTATCAGGGGATTTTCCTTTACTTTTTCTGGGCTTGGGAAAGAGTGGACATTTAATTGAGGAGGCCATATGACCTTTAGCTTTACAATTTATGCAGAGCGGATCTACAATTTTTTCTTTGATTTTACACATACCTGTCCTGTGATTTTCACCACATTTCAGGCATCTCGTTTTCATGTTACAATTTGCAGTTGCGTGATGGAAAAAGTTACAATTAAAGCATTGCGTAATTCTATTTCCTTTTTTGAAGGGGTCAATCTTTATCTGCATGTAGAGACAGCTACGTATCTGAAATATGTCATTGACATTTTCATCACGTGCTATCTCTATCATGTAAATAGGGAGGGGGGTTTTAGATACAAATCTTTTAAGTTGGGAAATTTTAACAATTTTTATTCCTTTGGAAATTAAGTCTTTCTTAATATCTTCCGGATCAATGTCAACAGGTAGGCCTTTGATTACAAGTTTAAGTGGTCTAGATAATGGGGGTTCGATAGTATAAAACTCCAGGTTTTTATTTTTTAAATATTTAGTAATTTCATCGTGATCTTTTTCATTTTGAGCTTCAATTTTTATGTATCCTTTAGCATGGGTGTTAGTTGCTGTGGGAAAATTCCTGTATAGGTCCTGAAGGACCAAGTTATAAGAATCAAAAATTTTCATGAAAATGGGTTTGGTTTTAAAAGCTGGGGTGACTTCCTCGACGTCAGTCATTTCAGAATCTAGTGCTTCAAAAGAGTTTTTAGTATTAATATCTTTATTTGCAACTAGAGGGGGATTTTTAATTGTTTTCTTAGGGAAAACAAAGTCCGAATCGGTATTACTTTTAGATTTAGAAGTCTTAGCCGGTTTAACAACCGGGGCAGCAGATCTTTTAAGCGGTTTTGATTTATTGTTTTGAGGACTAAGGGCAATCGGGCGAGGTAAAAGCTCAGTCATCTTACCTTCGATGGATTTTATGTTGGCCTCCAGATTTTTCATTTCGGATTCCAAGGCCAGCCTCACGTCTGGCATAGGGCTGGGCGCTTCATCTTCAATTTCGAGCAACGATCTGATGTACCTAAGACGAGCTTGAAGTATCCTCTTTTCATTGGCGGGTTCGTTATCTCCTTTAGTCGGTGGATTTTTAGAAGAGCTCTGGTCAGAAGAGTTTGGACCAAGGTCCTGCATGATTATGCTTTCGGCTGAAACCATGTGTTCCATAACACGTCTTGCACGGACGAGAGTCAGGGCTAGAATGACAAAATTTAGTCTCATCCACCTCGCCTACCCAGAGTGGATGGAACCCGATTGGCCGAAGTCAAATCACTCTTATACATAGTGTTAGGGGCAAGAAAATCATTACAAAATAGCCGACCATTCGACTCTTCCTGTCTTGGTAGAGTTCACACGCAGTTTTTCTGCCCTAGACTGCGACCCTTTCTCAAAGTCATACCCCAAGCTGGATTTTCTTTATCCAACTCCATCGAGCTAGCGATTTGGATTTTGGTCATTTATTTGCCTGGTTCCTGTTCTAAGGACAATTGTGGTCCTTTTTCGAGGGTTATTTTAGTTAGTTTTCCGGGGGTTTTTTTCGGAGTTTGCGGTGACACGCGGTATGTGTTAGGCTTAGCGCCAACACTGTTCCTTGCATAGGTGAACGTGTTCACGTTCACTATTTCATTTCTTTCAGCTCATACTTTGGATTACCATGGATGAGACCGCAACCAGGTCAGATGTAGCGTCGACAAAGGTAAGTGACATGTTCACTACTGATCCCTTTTGTTTTGATGCAGTTAGAGCCAATGCTAAATTAGATAATTGTAGTACATGCGCGGAATGTGAAGATTTGTGCGATGCTCTTGAAGACATCCTCGACGCACTTCACAAACCCGACAACAACACGCCTGAGAGACTTAGGGTCATCAACGAAGTCCAATGGATAGCATTAAAATGCTCCCGCAAATCCACGAAACTCCAATGTCAGGAGTTCAAGGATTACATTAAAGAGATTGAGCGTCTCAATACAGTTAAAGTCCCCACTGCTACCGCCGCTTCTAAAACGGCGAAGCGTAGGAAAACAAGCGAGCGACTGGTTCTCCTACCCCAGGCAACGTAGGGAAAAAGAAATGCTCGGAGCGTTCGCTCCCACCCAACACCCCTTCCCCTCCTGTCGAAGGCGAAACGCTTTCGATGGAGGAAGATATTTCATCCGATGACAGCTCGGAAGAAACAGAAATGACGAAGGACGTTTCTCCCGCTGGCGCTTCGCGCTCGGGAATTATCGCTAACGGTAACGCTCCTTCTAGCAAGGATTACGATAGTGACTCATTTACTGAGGTCACGAGGAAAAACGCATTGCCTCCATCGTTATCGATGCAGGAAAAATGCAACCGGGCTGTTAGAACAGCTAGGGAAACATGTAGGCGCACCACTTGAGGGCGATTTGAAAACGGAAAACTTCGCGTTTTCCCTAAGTCCATCGTTGAGCATAGAAAGCTCCAAGCTTACATTTCAGATAATATGATGCGGTCCCACACATTTGAGATGTCACACACTCAACAATTAAAATGCGTGATCAGAGGGTTACCCACCGATTTTGATCATACAGAATTGATGCAGGAACTCCGTGGTTTTGGTTTCGATCCCAACCACATCTCCTTGTTGAAAAACAAGAAGACAAATACAAACATGCCACTTTTTCTGGTAACCCTTCCTAAAAACCCTGATAATCAGGGAATTTTCAATATCACAAACATAGGATTTTTTAGAGTACATGCCGAACCTCTAAACAAATCAAACATGCCTCCTCAGTGCTATAGATGCCAGGAGTTCTATCATCACTCTAGGTTTTGCAATCGTGCACCTAGATGCTTGAAATGTTCAGGAGGCCATCTCACCTCCGATTGCAAAAAGCCAAACAAAGCCCCAGCTAAATGTGCAAACTGCAGTGGACCGCACCCTGCAAATTTCTCAGGATGCCCCCAAAACCCTAAAAACAACACAAACAACAATAAGAAAAAACAACCAATGAAAAACGTCTGGCAGGAGAAACCAGGAGCGCGCGCTCAGAACTCCACACCTCCTCAACAACTGTACTCTGCTGCAGTTAAGAAAAACACGAATCACGACTTTGATGTTTCTCAAGTCATGTCACAAATGTCACAAATGATGACACAGTGGGGACAAATGCTGTCCATCATTCAATCTAAAATTTAAAATTAACATTCAATAATAACGCGAACAGTAACTCTCTCAGGTTTTTTAGCTGGAATGCTAACGGCTTAAAACGATGTATAGATGAATTTAAAGACACTATCATTGACTACAACCCCGACGTAATCGGGATACAAGAAACACACCTGCGTCCTGCGGACCGAGTTAGCATTCCAAACTACACTTGTCACAGAAGTGATCGTACAACACACCGCGGGGGCGGCACTGCCATCTTCGTTAAAAATTCCATTAGGCATCACGCCATCGTCAATACTTCAAACACATTTGAAAATACATCTGTTATTCTACATGTAGGAAACAACACTAAAATCACGGTGGCGTGTATTTACAGACCTCCACACGGCTCCATTAATACTATTGAACTGGACGCAATTCTCAATCACAGCAACAAAGCCTTTCTTTTCGGTGATTTTAATGCGAAACACTCGAGCTGGAACCCAGGCAGGTCTAACACAAATGGTAATATTTTATGCAATTGGGCCGTCGGGTCCGCATTGGATATTATCGCCCCCTGACACTCCAACTCATTTCAACGCCTGGCACACTAACAACATTCTTGACATCGGCTTTGCAGCTAACTTGGCTCACACTGATGTTTTCACTATAAATGCCCTTAGCAGTGATCACAATCCAGTGATTTTTGATTTCATAACAAATAACATCTTACCACCGATTCTTAGAACTCTTAAATCTACAAACTGGATTAAGTTTCAAGAGATTCTTTATCACAACATTCCGGAAATCCCCAAATAGACAATTTGGATACGGCCGTTCAAAATTTCACCGACGTAATTACGAATGCGATCTCTGCTTCCACGTCCACTAGGGTAATTAACACACCTCACCTCCGCCTTCCTGAAAACATACGAGAGCTTATCAGAGCAAAAAATAGATTCAGAAAACTCTGGAACAACACCAGATATCAACCATACAAACGCGAAGTTAACGCTCTCATTAGACAGATCAGGAAAGAAATCGAAGCACATAAAAACAGGACCTGGAAAGATCTTCTTTAACTTTAAACCCTCAGGATAATTCCTTGTACAATTTACATAGGAAAATCACTAAAAGAGCAACGGTCATTCCCCCTCTCCATGGTCCAGGAGGAATGGCTTATTCTGATTTCGAAAAAGCGGAGGCTTTCAAAGACACACTTGAAGTCACTTTTCAGGAAAATGTTGAACCCTACTGTGACGACAAGATCGAAGAAGTCGAAAATGTAGTTTGTAACTACTTCGACAACTTCACAACACTCACACCTCCCCTCACTTCCCCTATTGAAGTCCGAGGCATTATTAAAAGATTGCAGAACCGCAAAGCTGCGGGTCCCGACCATATTCCAAATATTGCACTTAAATACTTAACTTTAAATGCTATTACACACTTAACAAAAATCTACAATCAATGCCTCATTAAAAATCACTTTCCGACACAGTGGAAGCAAGCAAACGTAGTTATGTTGCCAAAGCCAAATCAGGACCATAAATTTAGTCAAAATTATAGGCCGATCTCTTTATTAAGTACCACTGCTAAGGTTTTCGAAAGAATAATCTTAAAAAGAATTCAAACACACTGCAAAGCCATAGATTGCATTCCCCCGGAACAATGCGGGTTCCGGGAGGGCCATTCAACGCTACACCAACTTATACGAGTTACGAATATTATAAACGAAGGATTCGCTAACAAATTCTACACTGTCGGTGTTTTCTTAGATGTTAAGAGAGCATTCGACAAGATGTGGCATGATGGCCTCACATACAAACTCATCAAACTCAAATTCCCTGGATATTTAATTAAAATTGTTCACAATTATTTACACAACAGGTCCTTTAGGGTCCGTGTAAATAACACACTTTCTACTAATGGACTTATTCAAAGTGGAACCCCCCAGGGTAGTTCCCTGTCCCCCAGTTTATACAACATTTACACACACGACTTCCCAGAACACCCCACCGTCAGTACTTGCCTGTTCGCGGATGATTCCGCCATGCTTACGCAAGGTACCCAGCTCAAATACACACTTAAAAACATGCAAAACTTCCTTGACAAGTTACAAGATTGGCTCACACAATGGAGAATTGCAATTAATGTTGACAAGTCTCAAGCAATTATATTCAGAAAATGGGGAGTTATTGATCCCCTTTTCAACTCACTCTTTTTGAAGACAACATACAGTGGGTCTCGGTAGTTCGTTACTTGGGTCTACACATGGATAGCCGCTTAACTTACAAAAAGCATATCGACTATCTCTCAGAAAAATTCTGGGGGAGAATTCATTTAGCTATCTCCCTTGTAGGGAGGAATTCTCCACTTTCCCTTGAAAACAAAGTCATTCTATACAAGCAAGTTCTGCGCCCAATTATAACATACGCTTCTCCTGTCTGGGAGCAGCGGCTGCCACCCACATGAAAAAAAAAATCCAAGTTATCCAAAACAAAATACTCCGACTCATCACTAACGCGCCTTGGTACGTTAGAAATGATGTTATTCACTACGACCTACACATGGAGCCGATTTCTAGTTACATTACTAAGTTAGCTAGGAATGTTTTCAGATCTATTGAAAATCACGACAATCCAATAATTCGAGCACAAACAATGTTCACTTATCCACATCCTAAATTGAAATACGCCTATGCCACAGCAAAATGGCAGCTACCGCTCAAACCGCCGTAACTCAACAAATACACATTAATTTTAAACATCTACAACATCAAATGCTCTACTGCAAATCGAAATAGGGTCAGTTCTGGCTGTCACCTCCCCCTCCATGTACATCTTTTGACGATGGATTTTCTTCCTGGTCCTTCCCTTCATTCATGCCACTGCGTCACCAACCTGTTTCTGGGTGTTAACCCAGCTCGTTCGGTTGGCGTAGTAGGCATCTCGTTCATTCCCCCCCTCCTTTTGAGGGGTTGTTGATTTTTTATTATTTCATCATGGATTTCCTTTTCTTCTCATACTAGGTATAAACGCCTTCGGCGTTGGCACCTGAAAATTCTAATTTCCGTTCCGTTCATTACAAAATAGGGATTTTTCGATAGGGTAAAAAGGGATTTGTGTGGACAGGAAGAATCCGAGAAGTTATGCTATAGTAGTAATGCGAATATGTGAGGAAAGGAATAAAATTGATATATTTATTGATGCAACAAGGTTCTATTAAGCTTTTAAAGAAGCTTAAATGTATCATAATTTTCTAACTAATTGACTTTTAGGATGATTAAATTCAAGTTTATGTTTATATGTGGTTTGAAATAGTATTAGTACTGTTGAGAGATTTTGAAAGAAAATTTTTAAACATTTGATGCATTTTTGGAATATTTTTTCATTATCATACAAAATAAGCACACAAAAAAATTGTGTGTAAATTCTTCCCCAATAAATAAATTTTTGTTATGGTGTTTTTCACAGAAGTTTCTATAACAGAACAGTGGTCTTAAAAGTAATTAGTTAAAAATGCTTCATCACAAAGTTGCAATTAAAGCTTCTAAATTGATTAAAAACTAAATAAATTATCATTTGTAACAGTTCATAGCATAAAATTCGATATCTTTTTCTTTTTAAACATTGTACAATTAGTGTTCATATAAATATTTAAATTTCTTGCATTTCTATTTTCATAAAAGAAATTATCCTATGCAAATGCTTGCTATAAATTCATAATTTTCAACAATCCTAGTTCGTATAAAAATTTTGAAAACATTCATCTTCCTTATAAATACGAAATAACAGGAAAAATAATGCTGGAGAGTAGATACTGCAAAATTCTAATGGAGATGTACTCCTGCAGAAAATTTACATTTGAAAAAAATATATATTTTTGAGTGAGTAGGAAATTAGAGTATATTATACATATTTTTTTGGGAGAGGATTTACTTATGATATAAAATCAGATTTTTTTATGTACATTTTTGTTTAAAAAATTTGGTTTGTTATTTTAAAGCATTTCTTTTGAAATTTTAGGAGGTAAATTATTAGCCTACAAATAAATAAACAAGTTAAAGATAAGATTTTTTCCCCCCAAAAAAGCAATTCAGTATATGAAGCAAGTTATCCAATTTTGAAATGTAATCTGCAGTCTTTTTATATAACTTCCTTCAATACTAGTCTAAAATGTTTATTGAAGATGTAAGAAATAAGAACATTTCTTTAGGAAAAAAAGTATAGGTTGCATAAGATTCTAATGATGTATTTCTATAAATTTACATAAAATTATGTTTGAGAATTTTTTTTCCCCAAAGTTATAATATGTACATTCTGTTTTCTTGAGAGAGTTGTACTTATAAAACATTTTCTTACAAAAAGTTTTGTGTTATACGAAATTAAAAAAGATTAAATCCTTGTAAAAGTATTTTTGGAATTTCATGCAATGAATTACTTGTCTTCAAATAAATAAATAAATTAAGGATATTAAATTTCTGAGACTTATTTCTTCCCTAAGTACCATGAAAAGTAACCAAGATTAGTATCTAAAGTAACTATTTTTCAAGTCAAAAATCATTGATACTTTTCTCAATTTCATTCAGTGCTAATTTAAAATATTTCTGCCTGATGGAAATTTAATATAACTAGTATGTACTAATATCTGACCTAATAACAAATACTTAAAAAAAAGAATAAAAAAAAATATTTGGTTTATTAATAATTTGTGCAATTGGCTTAACACAAAAATGAGGTATTAAAAGAAATCAAATTATCAATGTTTGATTAGAAAATTTGGCGACCTGTGATTTCAGTACCTGAAAATATATATATATATATATAATTTATTATATTAACTGATATAGAGCAGTGGTCTTCAAAATTTCAGCTCACAAAACCACTAGAACTTGAAGGTGCTTTCCTGGAACCCTTAGAACTAGAAGTGTTTTCGTTGAACCCCATTCTATATACATACTTCGAAGAATATACCCCAAAATTAATATTTAAAGTAAATCAACGTGTTATAGGTATTTAATGTTAAGAGAATTAAAAAAAGTCTAATCTAATTTTTTAAATATAGTTTACTCATTGAGATAATATTAATTTGCGATTCAAGTGTCACGTACCCATGCATTATATTTAGTAACTGGGATATATGCTAGTGTTTTTTACACAAACTTTCGAAGTTTAGGACTATTGAGATTAAAAGCAATCACATTAAATATGCGTGTTCCGAATTTCATTTGTTTTTGTAGCCACTTCTTACGTTGAGAAATATATTTCACTTCACGGTAGCCTAGTGGTCAAGGCATTGGATCGTGGCTGGCATGTCACGAGTTCAAGCCAAGTACCACTAAAGACCCGCCGTGTAGGGATCAATGCACATTAAATCTGTCGAGAGCTGAAACGTCCTCCCATTAGTGTGGTAGTTAGGAGAGGGGAGTTCCAGCTCAGGTGTCCTCCTTGACCAGTTCAAAATTACGAGAACTGTCGCCAAAAGCCCTCATTAAACGTTAATATTCGCTCACTCCACCATTATAGGTGTTGTTTTCCACAAATGTGAAAAGGTGCATTTTTCAATAGAAAATATTTTGCTTTGCAAGACATTGTGCTGTTTAATGAGTATAAAATTCTTGTGAACCCGAGATAGAAAAAAAAAAACAGAATATTCACAATCTAGTAGGAAGTATATATAAATATGAAACACATTTTAGAGAGTATTCTTTTATTATAATAAAAGTTTTTAAAGTGTTGCAAAATAAAGTTATTACATACGAGTAAAATTTTCAGTTTTAATGAATAGGATGCGCTTTAGATACTTGTAACTACAAACTTCATAGAGAACATGAATCCATTTTGCATACACATATTTGTTTCTTCTCGATTTTTTTTATTGACTTTTGGAACCCCAGGATTCTGTGGAACACAGTTTGAAGACCACTGATATAGAGTAAAAAATATCGCTGAATGATTTCTAATACTTCTGTAGTGATTTTAATGTATTGTCTTTCAAAAACAAGGGTAAATATAATCTATATTTTTAATTCTCAATAACTTAGTTCACATTCAATTTTGTACTATTTTTTAAAGTTATGGTAACCTGAAAAACTTTCATGAATAATTCATAAAAGTTATTCCAATGCATTAATTACAATTATTTGTGTAATGTAATCCAGTCAAATGAAAAATTTCATGTACAAAAGAAAATTTTTATTTCAAACAAAATTTCAACACTATATATACACATATATAATTAACATCCACAATATTAGTACAAATGAATATTAATTAAAGCAATTATACAAATGCAATGATCTCCATTGAATAGTCACTAACAAATATTATTTAAAAGACTAAAATAATAAATACACATTTAGCCTAATAAAAAAACATCAGCTAGTATCTCAATCAAACAAAATTCTTATAAAATAGAAATAAAAATAAATTAAACGAGTACCCTGAAAAAAATAAGTCAAGAATGTATATAATCCATATTTTTGTTTGGTTTGAAATTTCCAAAGTAACATAACAATAAATATTTTTACATACAAATATCTAATGTACAAAAAAAGTGAGATTGTTATAATTACTAACCTTTCAATTTGGTATAAAGTTGTACAAGATAACAGTTTTCGGCTTCTATCACTAGTTTTCCAAACATACCTTTTATAAAATGTGACACTCATCTTGTAAATAGTATACATTATTTTCTCATTTCAAAGTTCTAAACCAGATATTTACATACATTTGAGAGTAGTATTACTTATTTTTTAATATTCGTATATATGTCAAATGCATTACCTTGTAGTATTTTTCACTCCTTTCATTTAAATATTCCCTATATTCTTGAAAATGTAAGGCAGGTTTCTGAACTTCCAAGGTGTAAATATGAAATGGTGGAAACCAGAATAAAAGAGCAACACACATTGTTGTGAATAAAAATGATTTGTGTGAATGAGTGGCTGCATGGCGCCACGTTTTTGTAACTGTGAAGAGGTTGTGTGACGTCATTAGATTCTGTATATAAAAAGGGTGAAGCAATCACGTGCTCACTCTCACTTGGTAGTTTTGAATAAACTAAGTTACTTTAATTGACTGGCTCGAGACTGAATTTCTTCCTCCAACGCCGAGCATCGGGTAGATGCAGCTCGCAGAATTTTATAATTGAAATTG
>BMAU01003617.1:0-47421 GCA_019973935.1 Trichonephila clavipes | reverse complement strand
TTACCGCTCTTACGGTTTAATTGTGAAAACTACAAATGGTAAAGTAGTGCTGATTAAAAGAAACAAAACATATGCAATGTGTGATTTTCTCATGAAATATAAAAATGCATCTATAAGTGATTTCGAAAAAATATGTCTTCCTACGTTGAATAAAAGTTTACAAATAGACTATAATCGTTATAAAAATAATGAGCTGCTCGAAGATGAGTTTGATTTTCCGAGAGGGCAACTTCCCTATAAATGCAAACAAGATAATAAAAATGTGTATTTACAGTTTGAAAATGCTTACAGAGAATTTAAAGAAGAAACAAACTATTGTTTTAGTTTTAGAAAAGAAGATGCTAAAAAGTTTCCTTTAAAAACTGTTTATTTAAAAGGACTGGATGGATATGATTATATTCAAACATTTTTTATAGTGACTGTAAACGAATTATTTAAAATGAAAACAGTTGTGGAAGAATGTGAATTTACTTCAGTAATAATGGATTTAAGCGAAGCAAGACATTTATTAGAACTTCAACATAAATGCATTAAGAAAGATTATAAATATACATTAATTTTCTAAGATATCTTCATTCACTACATGCAGAGGTGTTTTTGAGTTCCATATAATTTTGGAGTTGTGCGGCGAACACTTCCAGATAACATTTTTCTGGTTCACAAATCCTTTTAATGTAACATTTTTCTTCACAAATTGCTTGTATAAAACATTTTCTTTCACAAATTCCTTGAATAAAATATTTAGCGTCTTCCATTTTTTTATTTGAATTGTTAATTAAAATTGCTACCAGAATGATTTCAGTTAAATACTCAAAAAAGTAAAAATAATTTTAAAACATTTTTTTTTTAATTTCTATAATATCTCCTTTGGAATCTTCAGGTGTTGTTATTAAAAAGCGTTTTACTTCGTTTGTTTGTAAAATTGGAATAGTATGAATTGCAGGAGTGCTCTCTAGAATTGAATATTTAGCCTTTGCTTCGTAATAGACACGCTTCGAATATTCTACATCAAGTAAAGCTGTAATAATTGCATTTCTATCAAACTGATCGTACAATTGATTCAAAATAAATTTTTGAGGAAAATTAGGAAAAGTGTAATAGTCCAAAATCCATAAACACGTTTTCCAAAATTCAAAAATTACTTCGTAATCTATATACGAAACGATACAGTATCTAATTTTTGATTTTTCTTTTAGATATTTTAAGACGAAACAAAATAACTCTGGTAAATTTTCGTAATTATTGTTATCCATAGAAAAATGATATAATGCATCGTGAATAGCATTAAAATTACTAACTGTAATACTTATAATGCTAGGTATAAAATCATTACCAAATAAAAGACTAACATTGACTAAAATGTTTGAATTTTGTACATTAATTCTCGTAAATTATAAATTAAGTTTTGTTTTTTCTTAATTTGAACATTTTCGAATTGATTAAAATGCTTATAAGCTAAAATAAAAACATCGTTATCTTCACTGACAATTACGGGTTTTTTCAAAGAATATTTTACAGCAAAATGGAATAATTTATGTTCCCCTTCACCTTCCATATTAGATCCAGTCAATAACACTTTTAGCTTTTTAGGAATACATGAATGTAAATTCTTCCTTCGAAAACAATCAAAATTTAATAAAGATTCTCTAATATGCTTATATACTTTTTGAGAAATTATATTGTTTCCAAATAATACTATCTTGAATAAATTTCTTCCTTCAACCGGTTTATTTCTCCTTTTTTGTTGAATAGGCCATTTCATAGGTACTCCTTCACCATCTAAAGAAATAACTACGTGTACTTCGTTTTCAAATAAATTTGATTCGAAAAGTTTATGCAATATATATCCAATATCTGAAGTGACTTTATGACACATATCGAATATGATATCATTTTCAGATTCTTTCCATGTACTGTCAATAGCCCCATATAATAAACTTTGAGCAAAAATCAATATTGAATCAAAAGGAGACAATGTATTCGTTTTAAGACATTGAATTAAAAGAGAAAAATTAGTTATACCCATTTTTGCAAACAAAAAGAAATATTTTTGATATTATATAACACAGAACAAAAATAAAAGAATAATAATTATTATGAATAAAAAAATTTTTATTTTCAGCGAAGAATCTTCCGTCACATAGGGTGTTTTAAAATCAGGAAATTCTTCCGTCACATAGGGTGTTTTAAAATCTCTGTTTATACGAAAACGAATATTATTCGCTTTATCATCGGTTAAATAATCCTTATTTTTTGTAACTGTTCGAATTAACCATTTTTTAATGGTTAAAGGTTTATTTAAAAATTTTGGTTTATTATCTATATTGGGAACAATTATGTATCCATCTGTTGTTTGTGGATACTCCAATTCTTCAATCATACCAATTGGAGTATATTCATTATTAAATTCGTCTCTCGGATACCCTAGTGAAATGATATATTTGTTATTTAAAATTCTTTCAATGTAATCTTGTTCTGGATATTGATTGTTAGCATAGTTTCTTACTTTTTTGTTTTCGAGCGTAATGTTTAAATAATATTCGTTATTATATTCATCTTTAGGATAAATTATGTAACCCTGCTTATCCTTAGCGTAACGATCGATTATAAACGAAAAGTCTGGAGGATATATTTCATTGCTGTTTTCATCAATAACATACATCTCAATACCATATTCATCGGTACCGAATATAAATTGACGTTTACGTGTATCGTAAATATAATACTCGTTACTATTTTCTGTTGGATACATAGAATGATTAAAAACATTTTTAGGATAAACTACATAACCGTTTAAAGTGTAAAGTGGTGTAAATTCTTCGCCTTCAATTTGAGGATAATATTGAAAACCCATGTTTGTTTTTGCTGAAATAGGATGTAATGTTCCGATATTCTGAATAAAATTCGTTCCCATCTTTGTCCTTAGCATAAAATGTATGGATGCCATTGTTAGCCATATAAGGCTTACCTTCTGCATCTAAGGGATACCTTTCAGATCCATTTTCATTTTTAGCATAACGTGGAAAATTATCTTGATCAAAAACAACTATTTCTTTGCCAGCTATCTTGTCGTATAATTCTTTTCCATTTTTGTCTATGCTATAAAAATTTCTTGCTATGTCTTGTTGAGTTATAGGTAATTGATCCGAAAAAGAGCCATTAGAATTTCTAGCATAAATTTCCTCTCCAAATTCGTTTTTTGCAAAGTAATAATTTCCATTTTCATCTCTTGCATAATATTGATTCAAGTTTTCGTCTTTTGCATAATATCTAAATAGTTTTTAGCATAAATTTCTTTACCTGCATTATTTTTTGGATATATTTCTTTCCCATTATTAGCTAAAGCATAAATTTCAAACGTTTTTCCTACTTTGGCAAATTTGTCTGAAAAATAAAATTCATCGTAGTCATTTTTTTTCGCATAATATTCATTACATGTCTTTAAACACTTAGCAAAATAACAAACACCGTGTTTCGAAGCATATACTTCATTTCCTTCCCAATCTGTAGCATAATATTCGACTAACCATTTTTTTTTGGCATAAAGAAAACAATCTTTTTCCGATTCTATATACATTTCACCCCCCAATTCATCTATTGCATAAATTTCACCTGTAATTTTATTACTTCCATAATACATGTTTCCGAATTCATTTTTCATATAGATTTCTTTCCCATTAGTTTTAGTGTACACGGTTTGATTTAATTGTTCGTCAAATACATAATCTGACATAATCTTTATTAATAACTATTTAATAATAAATACAAGCCTGAATTGAATTTGGTTTTCTCTTTACATTTTTTCATATCATTTTCGAAGGATTGTTTAAAATTAGGACGAAATAAAATTCTCCAAGTCTTTATATTGCTATTGTAGTATTTTAAGACTTCGAAACATTTTAACAAATCAGTATAGGCTTCATGATTATTTAAACTAGAAGATAAATCAATTATAATATTAGAATTGGGATTTATAATTGGATATTGTTTAAAATCCGGAAATAAAATATCCGACTGAGGTAATTTTAGTTTTTGCTCTAGAGTTAACTCTAACGATTTCATTTTTTTTATTTAAAACAGATTTGTAATTGTGTGATCCGAGGTGATAAAGAATTACATTTTCATCGTGTTTTAAGTTTAAGTAGTTTGTAAATACAATCATTCCTCTGGCATGATTTGGTTTGTATACATGTTCTCCATATTCTGGATTAAACCATACTAAAACATCACAAAATAACTCTATGTTAGGTTCTTGAGTACGCACTTCAATCAATAAATCATCAAATAATAAATCCAAATAATATTTTATTAAATTGAATCGATTGGCTAAATTTCCATATACAATAGTGGTTAACCCAGGTTTAATATAATGATTCATTAATTCTTGAACAGAATTCATTTTTTAAAAAAAGTCTTTTTTTATAGAACTTCTATAAATTTTACTTCACAAATTTCCAATGGATTATATTCCATCAGTTCCATAGGTTCTTGTAACTCCTCTAGTTGTCTCATAGGTTCTTGTAACTCCTCTAGTTTTTCTAGCAGATCTTTTTTGAATACATAATATCCATAACTAGATTTTGATTATCACATATTTTATCCAACACAGCATTCAACAGAGGGATTTGAATATTCATCCATATTGAATGCTTGTTGATACGAAGGATGCGTTCTTTTAAAAAAAGTTTAACACTCTTAATAATATCCAAATTACTACAAATTTGATTTCTAGAGTAAATAAGTAATCCTTTATCATCTACCTCCTTCATCATTTGAGGTATGGCTCTTCTCTGCCTTTTATAAAATTTATACTCATTATTTTTAAATTTGAATACATTTAATGTATTTTCTAATAAATTTTCTTCAATATTTTTAACACTTTTTATAAATTGATCATATAAATCATTATTTAAAGCTTTAACCATTAGATTGAAATTTTTAAATTTCTAATGAGAGAAAAAATAATTTTTTTCCAATAATTAATATATATTAATAAAAAAATATAACTACTTTTAGGCATTGTTTAATAATTTTAATATTTTTCAGTTTGGTATAGTCGTTAGCGATGCTTGGGTTCGAATCCTGGAAAAGATGTTTATAAATGCCTTCGTGGCATAGGGATCGAACTGCCAGTCCTCTTGTGAGGTTGATGACTCACAACTAACTTTCAAATCGGAGTCGTTATTGTGCTCAAAGCTACGGCTAACGACCTTAAATTTTAGCCATCAAAATTTGTAATAATAAATAATATATATATTAATAATAAATAATATAATGCCTTTGTTTGTCGATTTTGAGATACGGGGGCTTTATATAGTATAATCAGAAAGAAAAAAAAACTTTTATTTTAAATGCCATTATGAATTTCGTGGACCTTTACCGATTAGTTTTTCTTTTTTGAAGCTTCATAATATAATCAAAATTTCTAATAATATGATCAAAGCTAAGGCTAACGAGCAGTGTCACTTAACCTTCAAATCGGAGCCGTTATTGTGTTCAAAGCTACGGCTAACGACCTTAAATTTTAGCCATCATGAATTTCGTGGACCTTTGCCGATTAGTTTTCTTTTTTAAAAAGCTGTATCAAAATTTCTAATAATACATTAATAATAAATTATATATATATTAATAATAAATAATTTAATGCCTTTGTTTGTCGATTTTGAGATACGGGGGCTTTATATAGTATAATCAGAAAGAAAAAAAACTTTTATTTTTAATGCCATTATGAATTTCGTGGACCTTTACCGATTAGTTTTTCTTTTTTAAGCTTCATAATATAATCAAAATTTCTAATAATATGATCAAAGCTACGGCTAACGACCAGTGTCACTTAACCTTCAAATCGGAGTCGTTATTGTGCTCAAAGCTACGGCTAACGACCAGTGTCACTTAACTTTCAAATTAAAGTCGTTATGAATTTCGTGGACCTTTGCCGATTAGTTTACTTTTTTAAAAAGCTGTATCAAAAATTCTAATAATATATTAATAATAAATTATCTATATAATAATAATAAATAATATAATGCCTTTGTTCGTCGATTTTGAGATACGGGGGCTTTATATAGTATAATCAGAAAGAAAAAAAAAACTTTTATTTTTAATGCCATTATGAATTTCGTGGACCTTTACCGATTAGTTTTCTTTTTTAAAAAGCTGTATCAAATTTCTAATAATATGATCAAAGCTACGGCTAACGACCAGTATCACTTAACTTTCAAATTAAAGTCGTTATTGTGCTCAAAGCTACGGCTAACGACCAGTGTCACTTAACCTTCAAATCGGAGTCGTTATTGTGCTCAAAGCTACGGCTAACGACCAGTGTCACTTAACCTTCAAATCGGAGTCGTTATTGTGCTCAAAGCTACGGCTAACGACCTTAAATTATAACCATCATGAATTTCGTGGACCTTTGCCGATTAGTTTTCTTTTTTAAAAAGCTGTATCAAAATTCTAATAATATATTAATAATAAATTATATATATATTAATAATAAATAATATAATGCCTTTGTTTGTCGATTTTGAGATACGGGGGCTTTATATAGTATAATCAGAAAGAAAAAAAAACTTTTATTTTTAATGCCATTATGAATTTCGTGGACCTTTACCGATTAGTTTTTCTTTTTTGAAGCTTCATAATATAATCAAAATTTCTAATAATATGATCAAAGCTATGGCTTACGACCACTGTCACTTAACCTTCAAATCGGAGTCGTTATTGTGCTCAAAGCTACGGCCAACGACCAGTGTCACTTAACTTTCAAATTAAAGTCGTTATGAAATTCGTGGACCTTTGCCGATTAGTTTTCTTTTTTAAAAAGCTGTATCAAAATTTCTAATAATATATTAATAATAAATTATATATATATATTAATAATAAATAATATAATGCCTTTGTTTGTCGATTTTGAGATACGGGGGCTTTATATAGTATAATCAGAAAGAAAAAAAACTTTTATTTTTAATGCCATTATGAATTTCGTGGACCTTTACCGATTAGTTTTCTTTTTTAAAAAGCTGTATCAAAATTTCTAATAATATGATCAAAGCTACGGCTAACGACCAGTGTCACTTAACCTTCAAATCGGAGTCGTTATTGTGCTCAAAGCTACGGCTAACGACCAGTGTCACTTAACCTTCAAATCGGAGTCGTTATTGTGCTCAAAGCTACGGCTAACGACCTTAAATTTTAGCCATCATGAATTTCGTGGACCTTTGCCGATTAGTTTTCTTTTTTAAAAAGCTGCATCAAAATTTCTAATAATATATTAATAATAAATTATATATATATATTAATAATAATATAATGCCTCTGTTTGTCGAGTTTGAGATACGGGGGCTTTATATAGTATAATCAGAAAGAAAAAAAAACTTTTATTTTAAATGTCCATTATGTAGGTAAACGTGTCTTAAAATTTTAGGGACATTCTTAGAACTAAAATTTTATTTTTATAATTAGATACATTTCTATCGATAAACTCTATTTAAATTATTTAAAATTAGCAAGGGTATAAAATTATGGCCGGAAAATCTTGCAAAAAAATTCCAATCACTTTTTCTTAAAAAAATTAAAACATGCTTTATATACTTAAATTAATATAAATTTAGAAATGCTCTTTTTTAGTAATTTGTAAATAATTGGCCGTATGATTTTTAACATAGCAGAGAAATGCCTCCCTTGTATTTAAAATAATTTACTGTAAAGAAACAATTGTGGTTTCTATTATTGCTAAGGTGAACAATATTTCAATAAACTTTTCGTTCATTTTATAGGCATTTAAATAAGGGAATTTATTTTTAATTTGGCGTTTAATATATTTATTTTAAAAGAGGAAACCATAAGAGAGTATCCCATGGTTTCTTACGGAACGAGAATTCACGCATTTTAAATTTGTGAATTTTTAACTTTCTCTTTATAAGAAAACTTATTGCGTGTACATTAAGGATAGCGTGTAGAGAGAATTTAGGCTTTTCATACCATTTAATTAAAAACTATAACACAGGCAGTATGTAATTCAATTTTTGTCTTGTTCGAACTCGAATTTCGTTAGGTACAAAAAAAAGAATTGCTTTCACAAATATGTATTTATATATATATATATATGAATAATTACATTTAGCAGTAACATGTAATTGAAATCCACTTTTTCATTATTTTATTTGGCATAAATTAAGTAATAAATTGAGTCGAGATTATACATTATATGTGTAGATATATGATTATACTAAGGAAGGATATATACTAATTTCCGTTTGAAAATGAGTTTAATTTATCTGTTCTAGCTTTCAAGTATGAGAAAAATTGTTTCTAGTTAATTTTGGAAGTCTTTTTTATTTTTACATAGAGAGAAAGTTTGATATGAAGTGATAAAATATTAAGCTTTTAAAAATTTTCCGTTTATATTGTCACGGAGTTCGAAAGAAGTACACAGTTCAATTAAACAAACAATTAGATTTATTCTAACGCTTGGAGCTCGATACAACACTGGACTGAGAACATGCCCAACTGGCGATGAACTCTGCTTTTATACACTTCGGAATATTCGAGAAATAACCAGTATGCACTCTAAAGAATGATCTGGATTCATCTAGAACCTAGAGAAACAATACATTAAAAACGGAAACAAAATTCCAGTCTTTGGATAAATCTGCCGGGGCCGGGATTCGAACCCGAGACCTGAGGAAGTTCAGTCCAACGCTCTGCCAACTCGGCTATCGGGACTTGGTATCGGGACTTATGCGTGCGGCATTGCTCCCCTCGAAAAAGAAGACAGCGCCCCGCTGTCATTTTGTTCAAGGGTCTTTATTCTGGAACGAGTGATGGGTCCTTTGTATGATTCTTTGGGAGGAATATCCTCGGTTTCGATTTGCTCGGCGGGATCATGGTACGGTTTCATACGCAGTACATGGACAACTTCTCTTAGTTTTCTTTTTCGTGAAGCAGGATCAAAATCTTGTACTGCGTAAGTCACGGCTGATAAACGGCGTAGCACCTGATACGGTCCGAAATACCTTCTTAAGAGTTTTTCGGAGAGACCGACTTTTCTCACTGGAGTATAAACCCATACGAGATCTCCGGGAGCGTAAGATACCATTTGGTGTTTGGAATCGTAACGTCGACGATCTTTGTCTTGAGCTCTCAGAGTGTGCACTCGGGCTAGCTGTCGTGATTCTTCGGCTCTGGCTGCTATCTTGGTGATGTTATTGTCATCAAAATCGTTAGGACAGAAGGGTAGCATTGTATCTAGTGTCGTTTCCGCTTCACGACCATGAAGTAAATAGAACGGCGTAAAACCTGTGGTCTCTTGTTTAGCGGTATTATAAGCGAAGGTTACAAATGGTAGAATTTCATCCCAATTTTTCTGCTCTACATCCACATACATTGACAACATGTCGGCCAAGGTCTTATTGAAGCGCTCCGTCAGTCCATTTGTTTGGGGATGATACGCCGTTGTGAAACGATGATCAATGTTACACAAGTCGACGAGAGAGGAAACAAGTCTGGATCGAAAGACGGCTCCACGATCTGTGATAATTACTCGAGGAGCTCCATGCCTGAGGACAATTTCTTCAAGTAAGAACTTCGCTATTTCGTCGACTTCGGCTGTCGGCAAGGCTTTTGTTATTGCATATCGTGTTGAGTAATCCGTGCAGACTATTATCCATTTGTTTCCATGAGCAGACTTTGGAAATCTCCCAAGGAGATCAATTCCAATGCGATGGAAAGGAGCTATAGCTGGAGGGATGGGAACTAAACGTCCAGGTGGTCGTTGAGGAACGGACTTTCTCCTTTGGCACTCCCGACAATGCATGACATACCGAACGACATTTCGGTACATTCCCGGCCAGTAAAATCTCTTGCGTATCCTGTCATAAGTTTTCGCGAAACCAAGGTGTCCTGCGGTGGGGGCGTCATGAAAGTGCCTTAGTATGTCTGCTCGTAGATGTTTAGGAATGACTGGCAACCACAACTTTCCATCTGGATCAAAATTCTTCCTGCAAAGGATACCGTCGATAAATCTGAATTCTTCGTTTTTGGATGAGTTACTCAAAAGTTTTAATTTCGCAAGGTCTTGATCCTTTTTCTGTTCCATCGCAAGGTTCATACTCGTCGTGACTGCTAAAAATTTGTCTGATGTTTCCGTTTCCTCTTCCACTGGATTTCTCGAAAGAGCGTCGGCGTCACTATGCTTCTTACCGGTTTTATATTTTACGTCAAAATCATGCTCTTGAAGTCGGAGGGCCCATCTGGCAAGCCTTCCTGAAGGATCCTTTAAATTCATGAGCCAGCACAAGGAATGATGGTCAGTTACAACAGTAAAGTGTTTTCCGAATATGTACGGCCGAAATTTGTTGGTAGCCCATACGATGGCAAGACATTCCCTTTCTGTGGTGGAATAATTCTTTTCGGCTTTTGTCAGAGTTCTAGAAGCGTATGCTATAACTTTCTCGACATTATTCTGAATTTGTACTAGGACAGCTCCGATACCGTACCCGCTTGCATCAGTATGGATTTCTGTAGAAGCTCTTTCGTCGTACATCCCCAATACTGGATCCGAAGTAAGTGCTTTCTTAAGACTGTTAAATGCTTCCACCTCTTCAGGACCCCAATGAAACTCCACGCCACTTTTCAGCAACGACTGCAAAGGTTCGGCGAGATAACAGAAACCTTTAATAAATCTTCTAAAGTATGAACAAAGGCCAAAAAAAAAACTTCGTATGTCATGTATATTCTTTGGAGTGGGAAAATTTCTTACGGCTTTTATTTTGTCGGGATCGGGACGAACGCCATTACTAGATACAAGATGGCCCAGAATCTTTACTTCTTGGGCAGCAAAAAGACACTTCTTTGAATTTAATTTAAGACCAGCTTCCTGAAGACATTTTTAGAACAAGTCTTAATCGTATAAGATGGTCTTCAAAAGTTTCTGAGAACACTATTATGTCATCTAGGTAACAAAGACACATAGACCATTTAAAATGGCGTAGCAAATTGTCCATCATTCTCTCGAAGGTCGCAGGTGCATTACAGAGACCAAACGGCATGACTTTAAACTCGTATAAGCCTTCGGGGGTAATAAATGCCGTCTTTTCACGATCCGCTTCGTCTATTTCTATTTGCCAATAACCAGATCGGAGATCCATGGAAGAAAAGAACATGGCACCTTTCAGACAGTCGAGCGTATCGTCAATACGAGGCAGAGGATAAACGTCTTTTTCGTGACGCTATTCAGCTTGCGATAATCGACGCAAAAACGCCAACTACCGTCTTTTTTCTTACGAGCACAATGGGTGATGACCAAGGACTTTCAGAGGGTTGGACGATACCTTCATCAAGCATTTTCTGAACCTCTTCATGAATGATGCGTCTTTCAGTCGGCGAGACTCTGTAGGCTCGTTGGTTGATTGGAGCATGATCACCAGTAAAAATCCTGTGTTTCAAATTCGTCTTCGCAGCTGTCGACTTGTCGGTCTTCGTGAAAAGCCCAGAAAATTTCCGGAGTAGTTCGGATAGCTTGTTTCTCTGTTCGTCACTTAACTCGGGTGACATCATTAACGAACAATTCATCTGTGACTCCGAAGTTTCTTGCTGGTCATCCAAGCAACCCGATGTGTCGGAAATAACACATAGATGCCCTTCATTTAGTGGTTCAGCTTGGCCTATGCACATTCCTCTAGGGATGATTTGGTTTCGGAACTGCAGGTTGGTAACCCAGACATCACTTTTTCCGTTACGATATGTGGATACCATGGACGGTGTAGCAACACTTTTCTCGAAGAGCAAATGTTTGCTGCCGTCTAGAACTACATTTATGTCTCCTCGGGTTTGATATCCTGATACTGTTATTCTAGTTAAAGAATGCGGCTTAAGTGTATAGTCCCTGGTGGCATACAAATTCCAGGCGTCAGGCGCTGTGGAGTCTCGACAGATGTCTTCTAGAACAAGTTCATTTTGTCCACAGTCTATAACGGCTTTAGACGCCTCTAAAAGTCCCATCCTAGGATGACGTCATGGCTACAATGTGATAAAACAATAAATTCAAAAGGCAGTTCTCGATTGTTTATACGGACACGTAAAACACATTTCCTATCGGCCGAACAAAATTTCCATCCGCAACTTTCAGCATAACGCTCTTGGCATCAGCAAACAGAACTTTCTTTAAAAATCGGCGATACTTATCGGATATGACAGAAAACGATGCCCCAGAATCTACTAGAGCACGTATCGGCTTCTTATCTATTATTACGTCTAGTTGGTTACCAGTCATTTTGGCCGTCGACGGAGGATTTCCAGTACACGCGGCCTCACCTCCTTGGAAGGTCGCTCTCCTTAGTTTTCCTCGCTCCTACGGCCTGGCGACTGACTGGATCGGCGATATGGCGACGGGGATCTGTAACGATGTATTGGGGATCGGCCTCTCGTGGGACTTGGCGTAAAACGGCGAGAAGAGTTTGGTCGGTGTATTTCTTCTTCAGTGCCAACGTCGTCGAAGTTCCGTCGGCGGTTTCGAGAGTTGTCAAAGACAGCCTTTCTCTCTCGGCAGTAGCGCATTACATGTCCAGGACGTCCGCAGTGGAAACAAACAGGTCTGTTGTCAGCCGTTCTCCACACATCTGTTTTTCTTGGTTCAGGTGGGAATTTCTGAACAGGAGCTCTGTATTTCCTGGTTACAGCGGCGTATGTTGGTCGTGGTCTAGTTTCTGTAGGTTTTGTTGACACTGGGGCCAAAACCCTTTCAACTTCGTCTTGAACGATCTCTTCTAAGGATTGGGGATCGGAGTCCAAAGATTCTTGCGTCTGGTTAACTAGTCGATGGACTTCTTCTCGTACGATTGTGCGAATAAGAGAGACCAAATCAGTCTCATCCGTCAGGGATGCAACCGGTACGACGTTTGGAAGCCTTTCAAATCTCGGTCGACCAACTCTCTTCTGCTTCATATCTTCGATATAGTTGCACCATTTGATAAAACTTGCTGTGTCGTTGATTTCTCTCGTCAACAGGGCCTGATAAATATCCTCAGCAACACCTTTCATTAGGTGTGACACTTTTTCGTCTTCTTTCATCAGAGGATTTACCTCTTGGCAAAGTCCTAATACACTTTGTATGTAGGACTGTGTACTCTCGCCTGAACGCTGGGCTCGGCATTTTAGTTGTTCTTCTGCCCTTCTGGTATATTTTTGACGGTCACCGAAAAGTCCACTTAGTCCATTTTTAAACGCTTCCCAGGAATCTAAAGGCGTCTTCGTTGTTGACATACCACTGTCTCGCAGTTCCGTCAAGAAAGAAATAAACGTTAGCCAGGCACATCATGTCATCCCACTTGTTAAAGTTGGCTACTCGATCGTACTCTTTAAGCCATTTGAGAGGGTCTTCCCCAGGCGCTCCTCGGAAGGTCGATGGGCTCCTCCATTGCTGCAACGAAGGTGTTACTACAGCGGGCTTGGCTTCTTGCTCGGTCGGCATTTTTATCCTCTTCCTACTATTTTCTTTTAACAGTCCGAATTCGGGGATAATCCTCTTAACCGGAGGCTCCTGCGAAGGTTGTCACTATTATCCACGTTTGACGTAATTGTACCCCGCGCTTCCACCAAACTTGTCACGGAGTTCGAAAGAAGTACACAGTTCAATTAAACAAACAATTAGATTTATTCTAACGCTTGGAGCTCGATACAACACTGGACTGAGAACATGCCCAACTGGCGATGAACTCTGCTTTTATACACTTCGGAATATTCGAGAAATAACCAGTATGCACTCTAAAGAATGATCTGGATTCATCTAGAACCTAGAGAAACAATACATTAAAAACGGAAACAAAATTCCAGTCTTTGGATAAATCTGCCGGGGCCGGGATTCGAACCCGAGACCTGAGGAAGTTCAGTCCAACGCTCTGCCAACTCGGCTATCGGGACTTGGTATCGGGACTTATGCGTGCGGCAATATTAAACAAAAATATCAGAGAAAATCGATTCATTGTCAGAGTGAAAACCATAGCTTCCGGTCAATCCGTCATTCGACTTGTATCATTATGAATATATATACATATTGAATTGTTATTAATAAAACAATTATTTACGATTACGTAACGATTTAAATGTAATTTGATGACCAACAGAATGAGCGAAACAAATAACCGATTTAATAAAATCTATCAATGAATATTCAGTGCACAAGCTATCTAAAATTATAAATAAACATTATATTTTGTAGAATAGAAAACTAAATACGAAAATAAGCTTTTCAAATCACTTTAGTAAACGCTTTTTATTCTGTATAAAAAAACTTACCCTTTCGATTTATAGTAATAACATTTGTAAAAAATCCGACTAAATCACTTATTGGTTATATTTAAAATACTTATTCGTAACATCTACAAAATGTACAACAGAGGAGCTGCTTCTTTTTTGAATTTCCGTGCCATAAGTAATCATATTATCTAAATTAATCCAGTATCGTTTCGTTAAAAACGCGGAGCTTCAAAAAACACTAATGTAAGCGCTTTCTGCTCGTATTACTTACCACCGCAATTACATAATTCAACTTTTTATTAAAAAAATAATGAAGAAATTAATTATTTAATTTCATTTAAAATAAATTTGTGCCATGTATTTAAACTTGCTTTTTCGAAAGATGGTTATATATATTTTTTATGCTTTCCATAAGAATACAGCTTTCACCGTGTGAACAGGTCCACGTCTAATGCGAAAATGAATGATTGGCATCGCATTGAAAGAAAGCGCCGATATTGGCGAGAAATTCGCTAAGCTCTGTAACCCTGCAGACTGTCATTCCCCTGTCTCCTTCCCCTCTCCTCTTCTGGAAAAAGTGCTCTTTATTTAACGACTTCCGTATAAATAGTCCTATGCATATGACCAGAATTTTTTTTTAATAAACTATTGATTATTTTCATATGGTCTACATAAAATTTGGAGATATTAATTAACCACCTTGAAAACCATATTTGAACATTTTCCATACCTAAATATATTTTATGGCAAGATGTTTTTTATGAACATTTTTTATTTATAGATGTACAATGACCTAATGAAATCTACATAAATATGAATAACATCAATTTTGAATTAGTACCTATATTTGTTTATTTTATTAAGTTTTTCATATCCTCTCAGATAGTCTTTTTATTTTTGTAAAAAAAATGTTATCTTTAACATTTTTCAGCTGATATTATCTATTGTAATTAAAGTTTTATGTTTAAAAGTGTTATAAATAGTTGCTTTAAATAATATTTGAAAAAATGAAGGGATGAGCTGACAGTCTTCCACTTCTCAAATTACAATCTATTTTAGGTAAAAAATTATGAAATTTATTTATATATTAACAGTTTGCATTGTTGAAATTTAATTTTTCTATAAATCATTAAATATTTTATTATTTATAGGACAGTGAAAGTTATCGTAGATTTTTACGAATGGATGTTTAAACTTATGAGGAGCTCGTAGCTCTTGTTTCTCCCAGTATCGAGAGAAAGAATACATCAATGAGGAAGGCAATTCCTGCTGCCGAGAGGATTGCGTTAACATTGAGATATCTTACAACAGATATTACAACATATTTAATTATGAATCAATGGTACCATTTTATTGTAAATTTACTCTTCTAGATCAATACATTTATATTATTCAATTTCTTCAATGCATTAAAAATATTCTTTTATTCATTTAAGGTGAAACGCAATCCTCTTTGAGTTATCAGTTCCGGATAGCCCAACCCCTCAGGGGGCTCACCTCCTTTAGGTGAGTGCGGGTTTCACGCTCCCGAGGTACCCCAGTGATCTTTTCCTCTTTCCTTTTTCTCCTTCTCTACACTTTTATCCTTTTCCTGTTTTCTTCCCCTCGTTGTGTTTCTGGAAGCGAGGGCTCCCCTTCAGAAGCTTGAGCCACTCTGATGCTTTTAGCTTTTATTGGGGATGAATCACCCATGTGTTTGCCGTGCGTGGAACCCCGTGTCCCTGGAAAGGAGGGTCTTGGTAATTCAGGGCAACCAACACATTGCTTTGGCCTCTGCTTCAGGTAAACGGGAGGTGCACTTTGGTCCCATGTGCATCAATCGGCTGGTGGGACGGTTTACCGCCTGCTAGGGATCAAGCGATCGATATGTTTGCTGACAGCTGCGTTAAAGGTGGTGGTCTGCACAGGAACGTATTGTGCGCGTATAAGTTCTGGTTAGCACAGATGCTTCTGTACACTTTGTACGATTTAAGCATCCCCTCGTTGGGCTCCATGGTGGGTGGTGCCGCCGGGGCCTGAATTTAAAACTTCAAATTCATGGCTACAGTCATAGTGGATGGCCCCTTAACGGCCAGGTAGCTCCCTTAAAGGAGCAAAACTTATCTTCATTGAAGCAACAAACGACTTTAAAATACCTACATCATGCAAAATTTTCTGTTATTCATAGAACTGAGGGTGATACCTTTTTATCCGTCTCCATTTCTTATTCAGAAAGGACTATCTGCCACCGTTGGATCGGTTAAAGCAGTCAGCAAAATGCGTTCAGGCGATTTGCTGGTTGAAGTTAGCACAACTAAGCAAGCCGAACAGCTCTTGGCCCTGCAAATGTTGGCCAACATACCAATCACAGTCTTGCCTCATGCCAATCTTAATTCTTCTCGTGGTGTGATTTCGGAATCTGACTTATACAATGTACCAGAACAAGAAATTCTCGAAGGCCTTCAAGATCAGAAAGTTTGTGCAGTCAGAAGAATCACTATTCGACGTGATGGTCAGGTTGTTAATACCAAACATCTGATCCTCACGTTCGCGTGTCCTGACTTGCCACAGTTTATCACTGCAGGTTACTTACGTTGCTCTGTCCGACCGTACATTCCCAATCCACTCAGGTGTTTCCAGTGCCAGCGTTTTGGTCATTCTAAAACAACCTGTTGTGGAAAACCCACTTGTGCTCGTTGCGGTGAAGTGGGACACGACAGCGGAGAATGTAATGGTCAAGAAAAATGCATTAATTGCAAAGGCGACCAACTTACAACTCAATTTTCCATTGCCCAAAATCCTTAACTCAAACTTATCTAACTCCTTCAACGATTAATAAAACAAAAAAAAATCACACGAAAGAAGATTTTATCATCGAGTAGCTCCGAAAGAAAGCAACAAACAAAAAAAGGAAGAGGGGAAAGAATGGCGACCCCACAGACAGAGAGACTGAATATCTGAACTCTGCTACGTGACAGGGCTCGGCGTGTTGTATCGTCACGCACGCCAGTTTCTGGAAAAAGCTATGCGTCGGCAACCAGCAAGACACGCATCAACAGCCATTGAAGTAGACACAAGTACGGCTCCAACATCTGAGACAGCCGAATCTATAAAACCGAAGACTTTTGCAGTGGATACACTTAAGTCTGTATCCCCTCCACGCGATATCAAAAAAAAAAACAGAAAAACGTATAAAGGACTCGGGGGTGCATGCTCACAAAAAAAGAGATCGAACCTCTCTAAAAACCCATGACATGGGAGAAGATGTCATGGAAATTCACGCACAAAAGCGACGAGAGTCTGATGGACGATCTGTCGCCCAAACCTTCGTCTTCTGGCTCCTTGCGAGGAGCAGGTGCGAAAGACGATGACCTCCTATCTCCTGGAATTGCCGTGGTCTAAGAACTCGACTTGATGATCTCAATTCCATCATATCCACGTACCAGCCCGCATGCGTTGCTCTTCAGGAGACGTTTTCTGAAGAGTACCATGACGAAATACAAGTACCGTGGTTATAATTGTGTACGACGGGATGTAGATGGCGATACATCTCCAACCGAAGGTGTATGCCTTTTTACTTCCCATCTGTATCCCAGTAATGTCGTCACACTGCACACAACGTTACAGGCTGTGGCTGTTCGGATTCACATCCATTCTTTAGTCACAGTCTGCTGTGTTTATTTACCACCCAACGATGTTGTGCCACAAGTGGATTTGAATCAATTAGTCAGCCAATTGCCAGCTCCTTTTATTTTGCTCGGTGACTTTAATGGACACAGCCCTTTGTGGGGGCATGATGATACAAACTCTCGTGGGCGACAGATTGAACAGTTGATCTCAGATCACTGTCTCTGTCTGCTGAACAACGACGATAAAACGTATTTTCATGCACCCACGCGGTCATTTCACTCCCTCGATCTAGCCATCTGTTCGCCAGTGCTGCTACCGTTGTTGACATTTGAGGTAGATCAAGATCTGCATAACAGCGATCACTTCCCTCTCCTGGTCTCGCATGTTAATGGTGCGGGGTCACGACTTTGTCCCCCCACTTATCATTTTCATCGCGCAGACTGGGATAAATTCACACGGTTAGCGATTATCACAGGCTCAATGGTTCAGAACAGGGCACTTGCAGATGCCATTTTTAATGTCACTGAAGCTATTCGGAATGCCGCCGATGTAGCAATTCCTTAATGATCACATTCTCCACGAAAGCTGTGCAAACCATGGTGGAACGCTTCCTGCCAAAAAGGAACAAAGGAGGCGTGGGGTATTTTCAGGAGATACCCCACCACTGAAAATGTCATAGCGTTCAAGCATGCCAAAGCCTTAGCTCGTAGAATACGTCGTCAATGCCAGAGAGAATCTTGGAACCAGTATGTGTCTTCAATCCCATCGTCAACTACCAGCCAACAGTTATGGAGAAAGGTCAAGGCAGCGAATGGCCTTTATCGGGAATTTACTATTCCGATATTGGAAACATCGACTGCTTTGTATTCGTCACCTTTTGATGTGGCCAACGTGATTGGCCAAACATTTGCTAGTGTGTCCAGCTCCGATTCATATAGACCCGTATTCCAGGCGACTAAGAATCGTTTAGAGCGGACACCTATCAACTTCAGGTGCCGACAACCTTTACCATATAGCTGTGACTTTGACATGTTTGAATTGAAGAGAGCCTTATCATCGGCCCACAATACTAGTCCAGGTCCTGATGGAATATCCTATGAATTGCTTCGCCATTTGAACGAGGATTCACTAGTAACATCCTTTACTTATTCAACCGAATATGGAGGGAGCAGGTGTATCCTACTCAATGGCAAGAAGCCATAGTGATCCCCATTCTAAAACCTGGTACAGATCCAAAGAATCCTCTTAGCTATCGACCGATAGCACTCACGAGCTGCCTTTGTAAGACACTAGAACGTGTGGTCAATGCCCGTCTCGTTTATGTTAGAAAAGAACAAATGCATTCCTCTGTTTCAGAGTGGCTTCCATGTAAAGGAAGATCTACTCTCGACAATATTATTATACTAGAAAACAAAATCAGAAAGGCTTTTGTCCGGAGGAAGCATTTAGTTTCTATCTTTTTCGATATCGAGAAGGCATATGACCGTACTTGGCGCTATGGTATACTTCGCACTTTATTTAATTTTGGATTAGGAGGCAATTTGCCTACTTTTATTCAAAAATTTTTAAATCTTCGTACGTTTACAGTGAGACTGGGTGGCACTCTTTCTGCTCCTTTTTACCCAAGCCGAGGGAGTTCCTCAGGGGAGTATTTTGAGTGTTACCCTTTTTATATGCCGTATCTCACACATTTTAAATGTTTTTTCGCCTTCTATACAGGCTTCACTATACGTGGACGATCTACAGATCAGTTGTGAAGGTTCGGACATGTGCATGATTGAACGGCAGTTGCAAACTGCCGTCAACAACTTTGTAAAATGGTGCGACAGCAACGGTCATAGTATTTCTGCGAGCAAGAGCTGAAACGCCCACACCGCAAATGCCCTCCGATTCATGATGCCGATGGATTTTGTACGGATAGCATCGGAGGGTACGCCTAAGGGCCAACCAAACAGTAGTGTATGGAATGCCGGTGCGACTGAACGGGCGCTGACTTCCCCGTGCATAGACGAACCCGCTACTGTCTCCATTTCATCCTTAACCGTCTGAGCAGCATTCCGCCGTGTGCTCGGTCGGCCACGTGATGGTCAGGTTGTTAATACCAAACATCTGATCCTCACTTTCGCGTGTCCTGACTTGTCACAGTTTATCACTGCAGGTTACTTACGTTGTTCTGTCCGTCCGTACATTCCTAATCCATTTAGATGTTTCCAGTGCCAGCGTTTTGGTCATTCTAAAACAACCTGTCATGGAAAACCCACTCGTGCTCGTTGCGGTGAAGTGGGACACGACAGCGGAGAATGTAATGGTCAAGAAAAATGCATTAATTGCAAAGGCGACTACCCATCGTACTCACGCTCATGCAACACCTGGAAACTTGAGAAGGAAATCATCACAGTGAAAATTAAGAACAGGCTCACTTATCCAGAGGCACGGCTAGCTGTCACCAATCGTACACCTATACAAGGTTTCAGCTATGTTGCGGTAGCAAAGAAAATCACTACAAGCTCAGGTACGCAAACATCACCTGTTACAATACTTGATAATTGAAAAGAAAAACTTACGAACAACCATCTCAAAAACATAGCCCTCGAAATGATAACAAGAAAATAATTGTAAAACCTAAGACGAACTTAAAGAAAAACCTAGAAAAAACGATTCCTTGAAGATTGCGAGGGAAGCAGATTCCCTCTATGAATATACTCCCGTCTCTAAAAGATCTCGGAGGCGGAAAACTTCTCAAACCTCAGATGCCATGGACACAGACGTTAATCCTTCGGACACGGATTGCGTCATAGGTTAGGCATCCGAAGAAGATGAAAGCCTTTTAGAGGCTAATTTTAAACAAGCGACGTCTATTCCCTGACAGGGACCCTTTTGCCACTTTCACCCAAAAAATAATTTCTCTGGTTTCTTGGAGCTGTCGTGGTTATCGATCACATATAGATGACGTAAAGGCCATTATACATAAGTATCGTCCAGTATGTGTAGCACTTCAAGAGACTTTCTTGAAGTCTTGTCACATGGCAAAGATACTTCGATATGGTTGTGTAAGGAAAGACACAGAGGGATCCTCTGTATCTGGAGGCGTATGTATTTTTACATCCCTAGATGTTCCTTCTAGTGCTCTCTCACTCCATACCTCTTTGCAGGCTGTAGCCGTGAGAATTCACTCCACGAGCCTTTTCACAGTCTGCTGCCTTTACTTGCCACCTAATGCTGTTATCCGCCAACACGACTTGAACGACTTGGTTGATCAATTCCCAGCACCCTTTATCATACTTGGTGACTTCAATGGACATAGCACTTTGTGGGGTAGTGTGAAGACGAACCCTCGTGGCAGACAGATCGAACAGGTACTTTCTGACCACTGTCTCTCCCTGCTTAATCACGAGGAACCAACGTACTTTCACGAACCCACACGATCCTTTCACACATTAGATTTGGCCATCTGCTCACCGTCACTCTTACCTATATTAAATTTTTCTGTTGAAAAGGACCTATATAATAGCGACCACTTCCCTGTTGTCCTTTCTCACGATTATGATGCGAATGGAAAAACCTTCACACCTAGGTATTCTTATAGTCGTGCAGACTGGGCCCTTTTCACACAGTATCTGATGCACTGGTCAAGAAGAAAGTGTTGATACTGCTGTACCAATGTTTTGATTGCTGCTGCTGATTTATCCATACCAAAAGTTTCAAGTCATTCATTCCAACGTTACAAACCTTGGTGGAATACTGATTGTCAGACAGCGTATAAGAACCAGCGGAAGTTATGGGGAATTTTTCGTAGATATTCCACTACGGAGAATCTCTTGGCGTTCAAAAAGGCAAAAGCAAATGCTCGCAGAGTAAGGCGTCAGAGTCAGAGGCAATCCTTGATCCGATATGTGTCCTCACTCACTTCGTCAACGTCCAGTAAACAATTATGGAAAAAGATTAAGGCTGCAAACGGGATATATCGGGAATTTTCCTTCCCTATTTTACAAACCTCGAACTCTGTCTTTTCTTCCCCAGTCGAAATTGCTAACATTCTGGGTGAAACTTTTCAGAGTCTATCGAGTGCAGCCTCTTATAATTCTCGTTTTCTCGAAATTAAGAGGCGTGCAGAGCGTACCCCGATAAACTTTTCTACTCGCTCCTTTTTTCCATATAATTGTAACTTTACGATGACTGAGTTAAAAAAAGCTCTCATACAAGCGCACAATACAAGCCCTGGACCGGATGGAATCACATACACGATGCTTCGTCATCTAGATCTTAACTCTCTAACGAACATTCTTTTTTTGTTCAACAGAGTTTGGAAGTAGCATTGCTTTCCCTCCAGCTGGAGAGAAGCCATTGTGATTCCAATCCTTAAGCCGGGCAAGGTGGCAACAGATCCTCTGAATTATCGTCTCATTGCTCTGACGAGCTGCTTCTGCAAGACTTTTGAACGCATGATAAATACCCGTTTGGTGTATGTTTTAGAGAAAGGAAAGCTAATTTCTCCTCTACAGAGTAGATTCCGCAAGGGTCGATCCACTCTTGATAACTTTGTTTTCTTAGAATCCCAAATCAGGGATGCTTTCGTTAGGAGGAACCATTTGGTTTCTCTTTCTTTGACATAGAGAAAGCATACGACCGAACATGGCGTTATGGGATTCTCCGTAATATGTATGATTTTGGATTAAGGGAAATCTTCCCATTTTTATTTTTAACTTTTTAGCTGTTCGTTATTTTTATGTACGCATTGGTCACTCATCTTCTCATAAATTCATGCAAGATCAAGGTGTTCCTCGGGATAGCGTTTTAAACGTTACCCTTTTTAATATTCTTATGAGTAACATACTTCATCAACTTCCACTTTCAGTGCGAGAAATGCTTTATGTTGACGATCTACAAGTCTCTTGTCAAGGTTCAGACATGCGACTAATTGAGCGACAGCTGCAAACAACTGTCAATCGATTAGTTAAGTGGTGCGATCAGAATGGACATACGATATCTTCTTCCAAGAGCAGCTGTGTCCATTTTTGCAGAAAACGTAACCTACACCCAGATACTTCTATACATATAGGAAATATTAAAATACCTGTAGTCAATGAGGTGCGCTTCCTCGGACTAATCTTTGACTCTAAATTGACTTTCCTTCCGCATGTCCTTTACTTGTGGAAGAAATGTGAACGATCCCTCAACATCTTAAAAGTATTATCCAACACCTTATAGGGAGCGGATAGTCTCGTTACTCCGAGTGTACCAAGCACTAATACTTTCACGTTTAGACTATTGTTGTGTAGTGTACGGTTCTGCTAGTGCATCTGTATTAAAACGATTGGACACAGTACATCACTCTGCTCTGAGAATCTGCTCTCTGGTGCCTTCAGAACTTCGCCTGTTACCAGCTTGTATGTGATATGCCATCAACTACCTTTAGAACTAAGGCGGAGGCAATTAAGTGCAAATTATTTTATTTGTGCTATGTCTGTTCCTTCTCATCCATTAAAACCCTTTGCTCTTACCATTGGTCTCAACCGACTCTATGAGGCCCGTTCATTTAACATCAAACCTTTTTCGGAAAGAGCAAAGGCTGTTCTAAATGACGCCCACTTAAATAACATAAATATCCAGGAAAATAATATCCTTGCATTTCCACCCTGAAACATCCCAATTTTTAACTATAGTAACCCCTTTTCAGGCTATCACAAAGCAAGCACTGCTAATGTTATTTATCAGCAACTCTTTTCTTTTCATCGCAGTAAGTATTCTAAGTACATACCCGTCTACACGGACGGGTCGAAGACTGCAGGACATGTTGGATGTGGTGCTCGGTGAGTGAGTGAGTGAATTTTGGGGTTATTGGCGCAAGAGCCAATTTTGGCTAAACTGCTACAAACATTTGTTAAAACGTTAAAAGTTAAAAAAATTTTTTACCAGAAATATTATAAAATCTTAAAATTTATAGATATAAAAGTTAATAACAAAGATGTTAAAATACAGATTGGTGGGGAGAATTCCCCACCAAGTTGGACAGGTATTGAAAAAAAAAAGTCATTTCCTGTGTTTCGTTGGAGTTAAAAGTAATTGTCCCTTGTAATAGGTCTTACCATTTTCTTTCACGTAATCGGGATTTGATTCGATTTCATCTTCCACGTCGTAGACAATCATTTCTTCCTCATCCGATGTAGACTCATCAGATGCCGGTTTTTTAGGTCTATGAGGATTCATCTTAATGTCTACTATTGCTTCCTTCATTTTTTTTAGTAATTCCTTTTTTCTTTTCCTTGAGCGTGCTTTTGCTAGTTTCTTGGCATCCTGTACTTTATAAGAATCAGAGGGTGGTGGAATAACGGACTGGGATGAGGAAGATGCAGCAGAGATTGATTGATTGTTAATTTTAATGGCGCAAGGGCCAACTTTGGCCAAGCTGCGCCAAACACTTGTGAAAAGAGAGAGAAAGATGCAGCAGAGACAGATAAACTATTAGAAGTGGTGGGAGTAGTATCTATTACAGAATTAGGAGGTGGAGATTGTGAAGGAGATGCAACTGTAACAGAAGATGTGGATGGTACGAGTTCTGCCTGAGTTGATGTAGAAGATTGAAGAACTTCAGGGATTGAGGGAGACATAATAGGTTTCGAAATGGTTATTAATGGTTGTAGTAATTTTAAAGGTGGGCATACTATTTTAGTAATCGTTTCATCAGTTTGTGAGGAATTATTAACAGTCATGGATTTGGCAACTTGAGCGTAAGTTTGAGATGGTTGTGGGGTTATAAATTTTCGGGCTTCAATATAGGATATGTTTCTGTTGGTTTTTATTGTTTGGATCTCTTTCTCTATTTTCCATTTGGGACATAATTTTGAATCAGCGGAATGAGGCTGTGAACAATTGACGCATTTCTGCTCTAGAGTGCAATCTGAGGACGCATGTCCAATAGATGCACATCTAGAGCACGTCAATTGTCCTCTGCAGGCAGTTTGAGAGTGTCCGAACCTCTGGCACTTGAAACAACGTAGAGGATTCGGAACATATGGACGTATTTTGCAGTTGAGATAGCCAGCTTTTACTGTAGCTGGAAGATTCGGGTTATTGAAAGTTAAAATCATGTGTTTGGTAGGAATAACTGTGGCATCTTTTTTAATTGTAATTCTTCTGACCTGAATTACACCTGACCAGAAAAATCCATCAAGAATTTCCGCGTCAGGGGTGGTCAACAGGTCAGGTTCAGATGTGACACCACGGCTGAAGTTAAGAGATCTGTGAGGAGTAACTGTAAGAGTTGAATCCAAAAAATGTTTAGTAGATAGATAGGATTTAGATTGAATAGCAGATGTTGTCTCCACAAGTAGGTCACCGGATCGCATTTTTTAACAGATTTGGGCTCGCCTATAGCTTGGAGGGCTTTGAAAATTGCAAAAGGTGATTTTTCTGACATTTTATTGTCGGACAAGGAAAGAATAAAAAAACGTGCAGTACTTGCTATCTGATCAATGGTATGAGAATCAGGAGTTGAGTAGGGTGGGTTGGGGGTTTTAAAAAATGCGTTTTGATTTTTTTCCTTATTTTTATTTATTTTGAATTTTTTTTTTTTTGAAAAAGGAGGAGGAGAATTCCTTTTGATTTTCAGAGGACCAGCTTGGTAGGGCTTGCCCTAGAGTCAGCAACCAGTAGTGGCCTCCGGAGAGCCCCCCGCACTGCAATGCAGGACCCCATCCAGGCACCACCTGGAACTACAAGACAGGCGGGATTATACACCAGCTGATAGAGCAGCCAGGACATGCTGGTTAGGCTGTCCCGGGCTCCTGTACTATCTGGCGGCCTGAGACGCAAAACTCAGCTTTTCTCCTGTACCCTCTACATGGCCGCCTCCTCCAAGACCCCACCTCACTAGTCCAAAGGTCCTCAAAAGTTCAAAACCCCGCTCCAAGTGCCAGATTTCCCAGGAAGCAGTCCGTTGTGTCATCATACCAAAAGTGAAAAAACATCAGACACAACTTCATTCCACTCAGTCCTGGTCTGCCACAGGACTTCGTGGCAGAAAAATAAAGATAATAAGTTGAACACAAAAAAAATCAGGAATCGAACATAAAAGAAGCAACAAAATCAAAACATTGAAAGAAATTGAAGCAAATCAAATGAAAAGAACGTAATATAAAATGCAAACCATAATACGGCAGTAAAAAAATATCAATTTTTATATTAGAAAAGAATTAAATTGGGACAATGTCCATTGTCCAATGTAGGTCTGTGGTCTGGACGTGAAAAGAAGAAAAGGGAAATTGGAGTGGCAAGAAAAAGGGCCGAAAATAGAGAAGGATCACTAGGGTTCCCCGGGTTCGTGAAGCCCGTGTTTACCAAAGACAGTAAACCCCTAGGGAGAAGGAAAAGATCACTAGGGCACCTCGGGAGCGTGAAACCCGTACTCACCTAAAGAAGGTGAGCCCCCTGAGGGGCGATGTGGTGCTCGGAGGGTTTTAGAAAATGCATTTGGCATTTTAGCTGCTCGCTTCTGGGTATTTGGCACCACCATTTTGACATCCGTGCCAAATACTAAATTGTGTTAGCTGCCCGTTCCCTTCACAATTTTTTGACTAACCGATCAAAAAATACAAATATTCCTGAAGACTGTGCAGACAGAGAGGATATTTTGAATGGAGTTCTAATTGAAGGGAACTGGCGGCAAAACACTAATCAACTTATTTCCTGCTAAAGGATCTCAAGCACTACGCAAAAGATGTCAGGGGCAGATTTTGTAATTTTTTTAATAAACTTGTTCATTATAATATATTAATGGAATGTATAATTATTAATCTTTGTTTATATTTTTATTAACTGTAATGAAGAGAAATACTTGAATTTTATGTTTTTTCTTATTGTTTTTAAAAATACATAAGTACAATTTTAATTTCTGGTTATAAAAAAGTTATATTTTATGTTGTTTCTTTTTGTGAAGAAATATCTTTAAATGATGCAAAATTAATGTATAATAAAACTGTAAATTATATTATTGACTTCAATTTTTTTTTTTATTCTACATGCATTGTAGCGGGAATCAAATTGTTTCAAAAAATATTGTACTGTGTGGCGTGCTGAATAATATTGGTAGATTGGTTTGGCACACCAAAGCTAAAACGTTCCCGCCCCGTTTAAAAACCATCACCCTCCATTTAATTTTTCCATTAAAAAAGATATTCTGTTGTGTTATCACTGTCAAAAAGGAACTATTAATAAACATTTTGTGTTGAACCATTTACAGTAATATGCATTGCCTTTTTTTATTGTCATCAAAACAAAACTCGCATTTCAAATATCTGAAGATGTAATGCAAAATATAACTTTATGACAATCCCCCATGTCGTGTATTCATTGTGTTTAAATGAAGAGGCATTTTCATTACTGGAACAAATACTATTTAATGTTCTTACGTTCCACAACACAAGGGGTCACTTAAATAAAACAACAAAACAACACACATCCATTATCGTTACAGAAAATGGCTTAAGGACTAAAGGAGGGAAACAGGCTTTCCATGACTCCACGTGTACACCTCTTTTCCCGGTAGCGATTCAGGGCCGAAGAGCGAGGGGAACGAGTTCCCGCTTCCCTAAAGAACAGGAGGTGCCCCTGGCTGCCACTAATCATCAAGGGAAGGTAGGGTTTAAATGTAGTTGTTACATTCTCCCCCCCTACACCGCCGAAGACCGTCTCGGCGAGGGGGTGTACTAGCAGACATTATGGCATTCTCTCCGGCAGTCCCTCTAGGAACCAATGGCTGCTTGCGTGGCCTTCCTCTTTTCTTGAGAGGTACTACAGGAGACTGGGTCTCTGTGCCATTCAGAAAGGGTGTTAAAGCTGATGTATGGTAGACACCTAAAGGTTCGTCAGGTTTGTCACAACTGGCTATTGCAAAGGTAGTGGGAGATCTCTGGGATAGCAGAATGTACGGCCCGTCTCTCCTAGGCATGAGTTTTGCACTCCTGTTCTGACTCGCTTTACTTAATGGGTGAAGTTTTACCCAAACCAGATCATTAACTTTATAGTTAGGACTTGGTCTGCGTGATTTATCTGCATATGTTTTTTGACGATCTTGACTCATCTCAATGTTTTCTTTAATTTGTGACATGTATCCTTCAAGACGTTTTAAATAGGGTGTAAATTCAGGCACAAAATTATCGTTATGGATGACGGACCGTAGATCAGTATTTACTTGGTCCAAAGTTCGTAGTTCTCTGGCGAAGGTTAGGTATGCTGCCGTGTGATCTGTTGACTCGCATTTTGAAGTATTCAGTGCAAACCTAATAGCTGGTAGCTTTTCAATCCATAATGTATGGTTGTTACCTACCATCATTGCCAAACGAGGTTTCAAATCCCTATTTTTCCTTTCGACTGGATTTGCCTCTGGGTGATATACGGGAATGAGACTTTGATTGATATCCAAGACAAAACATAACTGTTGCATCACCGCACTCACGAATTGAGTCCCATTGTCACTTATTAGTGTACGGGGCACTCCGTATCTCTCTTAGGAAGACTTCATTTAGAAGTGTCATGGCACATTCTTTAGCAGTAGCTTGCTTTAATGGGAATAACTCTACCCATTTTGTTGTGTAATCCTCCACTATGAAAATCCACTTCATACCTTCGGTCGTTTCTGGTAAGGGACCAAAAAGATCAATAGCTATGCTCTCAAATCGTTGAGCTGGAACAGGGGTGCAGAAGACCTGCAGGTTTCTGATTCGTGGCTTTGTATCTAATGCATTCTGAACAGCTCTTCACATAATCAGCAATAAATTTCCTCATACCAGTCCAGTAATATTTCGAGGAAATTCTGGAAAAGGTACCATCAGCACCGTAATGTGCAGCGGTGGGAGCATCATGGTGCAATTTTAATATCTTCTCTCTCTCATGAGTAGGGACAACTAGTTGAGCTTCTTCAACTTCAGCATGAGGTGAGTACCGGTACAGTACTCCCTGATTCATCACGTACCCTCTCCCCAGTCCAATTGGCAAAGTCAACTCCCTTGTTGGGATTTTCAAAACAATCAACTATCTTTTTTAGCTCAAGGTCCTTCAATTGTTCTGTTCTTAGCTCATTAGCAGTTCTCGTCGGGAAATCAATAATTATAGTTTTTAATTCGCAAATTTCTTCATCTCTATACTCTAGCCTGGAAAGCATATCTGCAATAAAATTGCATTTCCCTGGAAAATAGTCCCACTGTAGCGCCTGTCGTCTTTCAACGCGTCTTCGCCTACCACCGCAGTCAGTATAGTCGTTATTCGGCCATCTACACTGATGGTTCGAAACGTGCAGATTACGTTGGCTGTGGAGTCGTGATTGAAGATATTATGCACGGTTATAGGCTCGACACTTCTTGCAGCATTTTCACTGCCGAAGCTGTCGCCATTTACCGTGCACTTCAATTAATCGACTCCACTATGCCCCGTAAATACTGCATCTATACTGACAGCATGAGTGTACTAGAAGCGCTTGAAAGCTACCACGATCGCTGCCATCCAGTGGTGTGTACAATACTCGACATTACGAGTCGACTCTACAGCAAGGGTTTCGATATCGTGTTTTGCTGGCTACCAAGTCACGTAGGAATCATAGGCAACGAGCAAGCGGACAGCGCGGCAAAGTCGGCGACGACGCATCTGCCGCTAGCTGTTCCGCTATCGGATATGAAGCGCGTCATCATGCATCATATTTTTAAGATCTGGCAGGAATCATGGAGTCAGCAGTTGGATAACAAACTGCACTCTGTGAAACCTGTCATAGGAGCATGGCCTGTGATGCCAATGCGAAGAACTGATGTCAAATTGACTCGTCTTCGCATTGGACATACTCGCTTCACACACAGGCATTTGTTGTTTGGAGAACGTGCTCCTGAATGTCCTTCATGCCATGTCTCTTACACTGTTCATCACATTTTAATACATTGTCCTGTTTTTAATAATTATCGCATCACCTTTTTTAATTCATCACATTTAACTTTACCTGACTTGGTGGGAGAAATACCCCACCAAAACCTATTTGCTTTTATCAGAAGAATTAGATTTTTATATTTAATTTGACTTTTTTTTCAAATGTTTTAACTTTAACTTTATTTTTTTTTTTTTATATATGTGCGTGCAGGCATGCACATATATAATAATTATTTTTATGTAATTATATTTTTCATGTGTATTTTTACATGGTTTTATTCTTTTAACAAACGTGTGGCGCAGTATAGCCAAATTTGGCTCTTGCGCCATTAAACCCTACACTCACTCACTGGAAAATAGTCAATCTTCAGATTGTAAGATTGTATTTGAAGTGCCCATCGCGCGCGGGCTAATCTTCCGGTTGGTGATGTTAAATTCATCAGCAACTTTAATGGTTGATGGTCAGATGCCACTGTAATTTCTGCCCCTTCAATATATCCTCTAAATTTGTTTAAGGCCCAGATTATAGCCAAGGCTTCTCGCTCTGTTGTCGAGTAATTTTTTTCAGCAGAACTCAAGAGTCTACTGGCATATTCTACTGGTTGTTCATCGGTGGGGCTTTCTCCTTGTAACAGAACTGCACCGAGGGCGTAACTGCTTGCATCCGTTCGGATGATAAAAGGCTTTTTAGGATCAACTTGTCTCAATATTGGCGCGGTTATTAAACATTGTTTTGAGGGTTTGGAAAGCTTCTTGCTCAATTTCACTCCATTTACAAGCAGTACTTTTCTTTGACAAGTTGCTAAGGGGTCTAGCAATATCTGAAAAATTCGGGATGAATTTTCTATACCATGAGCAAGTCTGTAAAAATGACTGTAGCTGCTTTAGGTTTCTCGGGGAAGGAATGTTTTGTATCGCTGCAGTTTTATCTTGATCCACCTCTATTCCCTTAGGAGTTATCCAGAGTCCAAGGTATTTTACGCGAGAGCAAACAAATTTGCATTTTTCTCTGTTAGCACATAATTTAAATTTTTTAAGTCTGTCAAAGACCATTCTTAAGTCCTTAATATGTTGTTCAAACGTTTCAGACAACACAACGATATCGTCTAAATACACCAGGATATTTACATTTGGCAATCCATTACGAAACTGGTCCATAAGACGCTGAAAGGTTGCTGGGGCATTGCGAAGTCCAAATAGCATTCTTTTGTACCTAAATGTACCAAAAGGGCAAACGAATGCAGTCTTGTCCTGGTCCGCTGGATTGACCTCTACCTGATGATAACCGGATTTTAAGTCAAGGGTAGACATAAAAGTAGTAGATTTAGCATCATGTAAAAGAACATCCATGAGGGGCAGTGGATATTTGTCAGGTATAGTAATCGCATTTAGTTTACGATAATCTATGCACAACCTAACAGTTCCATTAGACTTGGGTACTAAAACTACTGGGGCTGCGTATGGGGACTCGCATGATAGTCTATAAGGTGCAGTTGAAACTGGTGGGTGGTCACCTGTGTTTATAAAGTGTTTTACGAATGGAGTTGGTTCTCCCCCTAGTCTGAAAACATCTTTACTTTCATTAAGCAGGACCATCAAATCATTTCTTTCTTCTACATTTAGGGCCTGTCCTTCTTCTCGCAAATGGAGATCATTTGTCTCAGTTTCATCAACAGTGTTGCTATGTAATGGAATTTCACTGGGAATCGAATTCGTGGGACAAGAACTATTTATTTCGACAGGACTGTCGTCTACAGGCAAAGAAACATCTTTTGAAAAAGGTATCCTGAAGCTTGGTTTGTCACCAAAATACCAAAAATTGTTACGCATGTCCATTACGATCCCTGATGTCTTTAAAAAGTCAACACCTAGAAGAGTGCGGTTACCTTTTGCATGTGGCAAAAAAATTAAATCGATTTGGAAAGTTCGTCCACCTACGGTGATTGGTACTGTAGCTTTATGAACAAGGGATGTGGATTGTTGACCATCAGCTAGGCACATAGCAAGATGAAATTCTGAGAATTTTTGTCCACGATTTCTCAAGAATTTAAACATTAATTCTCCCCCGAGTGACTGGCTGGCTCCTGTATCAGCACAAACTGTGCCTGTAGCCTCATAGACTTCGATGTCAAGTAGAGCTACTGGGGAGGTAAGACAAGTAAACATGTGTATGGCGTTGACAGAGGCACTCTCTTTTTTTGTGAGCATTTTGGACATTTCGATTTTATAAATCCAGGGTTGGCACAACCATAGCAAGAAATAGGTGGATATAAACCGGTGTTGGTATTCCGAGCTGGCATGTAGCTAGGGTTAGCAAAAGCACTATTGTGGTTACCCGAAACATTCTTTTCAACTTTGAATGAGTGAGGCTTCCTAAACTCCGGATTGCCTGTATTCCTAGAAAAACGAGAGTTGCTTAGTTTTGTTAATTTTTGCGAAGAGGGTTTAACATTTTCGTATGAGTCCAGCTTTTCTGCTAACACAACGGGATCATTCAGTATTTCCCAAGTGTCTAGAAAATGATTCTTGTAATCTGGTGGACACCTTTTTTTTATTTGATCTGCTATGATAAGATCTTTCAAGGTTTCAAATGAATCTATTTCTAATTCTTTTAGCCAACCTTCGAAACAGGTTCTTAGCTCAAAAAAGAAATCTTTCCACGTGGAATGATCCTGTTTCTGGTGTCGGCAAAAAAGGACTCTGGAACGGTCAGCTGTCAGTTTGAACCTTTGCAATAAAATATTGTGAATGTGAGCATAATTCCTAAACATCTCTTCCGGTTCTCTTGCAATTAACCTGCCAATATCACTTGGCAGGACTCCAATTAAGTGTGATACCCAAAAATCGGCAGGTACATTTAGGAGCTTCATTTGTTTTTCAAACATTGTTAAAAACAATGATATGTCATCTTTATCAGGGATGAATGTGGGCAAGACTGTTTTTAAATCCAGCCTCATGGGGTTAGAATCCATTTGAGGAGAATTACCTACGGAAGCTGGAGGATTTTGCGCTTGTAATTTAAGCTTTTCTAGCTCAAATGCTCTCTGATCAGCAAGGAACTTATCCTCCCGTTCTATTTTCTTTAAGGCTTCGATTTCAAGCGATTTACGTACATCAACAATGTTATCGAGCATCTCTTTCACAAACTGCTCATTATTCTGAAAGAATGTACATAAAGTGATTTTTTCGCGTAAGTCAATTATTTTATCCTCTAAAGTCACAGAGACTCGTAGCTCACTTGCTAAATTATAGAGGTCTATTTTCTTGCCTTTTGAGAGAAAAGCCATATTTGTCTTTTAAACTAAAACTAGATTCAGGTTTTAAAGTATACAGGAAAATATAAATTTTAAACTGGTTTTCCTAATATCAATGGATACGTATTAACTAATCATTAAACAACTACCTTCCCTGCAGAGAAAACATATAAAGAGAAAAATTCAATATAAAGGGAATAAACAAAACATTTTTTTACAAAGATCTTCAGAAAATCTAAATAAAATACCATAAATTCAACTGTATATGAAATATATAATTAATCATGAGTCACAATAGCATATTGAAAAAACGCGACTACATGTTATGTTCTGAAATATACATATATATACTTAGTAAGTACAAAACATTTAAAGCTAAATGTATCACACTGTGACTCAATTAGGAATATAAGATTATTTAATATTCGTTTTTTTTTTAAAAAAAAGAAATATTTCTTGTGAAATACTTATATATTTTCTGAAACCCTCCTTACGTAATTCAAAAGGACACACCGGAAATGCAATGAATAAAATACACAAACTAAACAAGTACTCCGCTATCACAGGATGTGACTCATGCAAATTAAACAAATCTATTCTCAAGAAACATAAAATTTAAAATCACCAAATAGAACTTTTTGAAAGCTATAAATATATCGATTCATGAAATAAACAGTAAAAATATCTAAATCTGAAAACATTACATATATCAAAGTTTGATAATTAAATGAGGTTTCTCCCCCTCAGCTTGATAGCAGAAATTACCTTTTATTTCAATATTTATAACTTTAAGAAAGAATATATATATATATATATATATATATATATATATATATATATATATCAACAGATCCTTATAATAATAATAACCAAGAATTTCACCATTTACTCAATATAGCAATTATTTACAGCAAATTATTATATAGCAATTATTTTAAAATGCACCAATACATATTTATCAACAATGTTATATCAGTTACTTCTTCCTGAAAGCAGAAATGATCTTTCACTATTTGAATTTCACAATTATTTCCAACAGTAGATTGAAATAATTATAATTAAAAGAATGCATTATAGAAGCAAAATATACAAATACTAATATCTCAAAAAAGATAAATTATCATATTCCTCAATATTATTGTACAAAAGATTTGTTACATCTACTCACAGATTTAATTTCCGTTTTCTTGTTCAAGTACAGGTGAAGATTTCAGTAACACATAATCTCTGGAAGAGATTGTTTTACTTCAAAATAGCAGATATCTTGTAAGCAAAACTCGCGCACTTCAAAACATAACACATAAAGCAACACAATTTCACTTCGGATTATTTCCTCACTTTTCGAGCACTTTCACCTTAGTATCGGGATGATACTAAAACTGACAATTTTCTGTGAAAGACGAGCACTTTCACCTTAGTATCGGGATGATACTAAAACTGACAATTTTCTGAAAGACGAGCACTTTTACGTTAGTATCAAGGTGATACTAAAACAGATAATTTTCTAAAAGATGAGCACTTTCACGTTAGTATCAGGATGTTACTAAAACCGATGATTTCCACATACAATCAAGCACTTTAACTTTGACTGTCGAGGCGGCACACACTAAAATTTCCAAACACGTGGTCAGTAGTGATCAGCATCTCGGTTTCCTGGTCCGGTTAGAACGTTGGGCGCCACTATGACAATCCCCCATGTCGTGTATTCATTGTGTTTAAATGAAGAGGCCTTTTCATTACTGGAACAAATACTATTTAATGTTCTTACGTTCCACAACACAAGGGGTCACTTAAATAAAACAACAAAACAACACACATCCATTATCGTTACAGAAAATGGCTTAAGGACTAAAGGAGGGAAACAGGCTTTCCCTGACTCCACGTGTACACCTCTTTTCCCGGTAGCGATCCAGGTCCGAAGAGCGAGGAACGAGTTCCCGCTTCCCTAAAGAACAGGTGGTGCCCCATGGCTGCCACTAATCATCAAGGGAAGGCAGGGTTTAAATGTAGTTGTTACAACTTTTGTAAAATAACATAAGTCAATAAAAAAATGAAGGTAAAACAATATGGAACTTTACTTTTTATTTGGTACTAACAAACAGCAAAATATTGTTACGAATTTAGTCTTATTCTAATTGTTTCTACTCATTTGTGTTCATTTCTACAGTCTAATTTGTCGTATCTAATGTGATTTCAACCCTGTTTACCTGTAATATCATTTCCACTGCATTGCACGGCCCCCATGCTTTAACATTGGTTTAAATGGTAAACTCGCCAAATATTGCAGCTAGCGCCAAGTTGGCGACGGATTTGGCGACTTAATTTTTGGCGCCAAATGTGGGCGATAAGCTTGGCGGCCATGGCAACCCTGCTCCTAATAACCCTGTCTGGCAACCCTATCGCGGTATTGTAACACTATGTATTGAGCTTTTCTCATACCTTCCGGATTTTTCTAGACCTTTCTATTTCTAGATTATTCTGGCAAGTGCCAGAGGTTTCTGACCGAAAGGTATAAAAGGGCCCGAGCCGGCTAGTTAGTTAGTCAGATCTCAGCTTTCATGCAAGTGATACCTCTCTGCTTGAGAGAGACGATTGCATAGTGCGTGTGTTATTGCTTTTATTGAGTTATTATTTTTGTGCTGAGTGTTTACTATTGTTTTTGTTAGTGCATTGCATCTGTGTTATCAGTATTTTCATCGATTGTACGTGAATTTCTCGAACTGTTCTACAATTTGTGGAGGACTGTTTTGGCCAAGAATAAAATTGTTTTGGATTCCGCTCTTCGGCTTCAATCATTTCGAATCTCCGAGTGAGTGAGTGAGTGATTTTGTGGTTTAATGGCGCAAGGGCCAATTTTGGCCAAACTGCGCCAAACACTCGTTGGAAAAGAATTTTTTTTAAAAGTATATAAAATTACATCCGCATATTTATATATATGCACGCATGCAAGCATAGATATTACTAAATGTAACATTACAAAATAAAATATAAAAATCCAATTTTTTTAAAAATACAATATCGTAAGAAAATATAGTTAAAATGAAATATAAATTTTTACATTTTCAGACGTCATATTAAAACTTTGTTCAGTTCGGTGAAAAAAGTTTCACTTTCATAAAAGATAAAATTACTTCTGGTTGCTTCTAACACGGGTCGGAGTTATCACGTGTAGAAATCCCCCTGTCTCCAAGACTCGTTCTTCCAATATTCTTCCGACAAGAAGTATTTATCATTTTCTTCGGTGATTCTATTTGTTCCGCCATGTCGTATACGATCATGTCTTCATCGTCAGTGTCTTGAATAGATGAACTTTTTCTCGGTTTATGGGGTGCCATTTTAATTTCTATTTTTGGTTTAACAGTGGGTGCTGTAACGTTACATATTGTTTTAGGATTTCGCTTTTTTCTGCGAGATTTTTGTGTAGAAGCATGGGATACAGGGGATATGATAGTAGAAGGTATACTATTGGATGTGGTAGTTTCTAGAGCAGAGGGATGCGTTTTATTTGATAAGGCAGTAAACATTGTTGTAGATGTAATTAAACTAATAGATGCAGATGAAGTAGTAATAACAGGAACAGGTGGTTGAGATTCGGATGATTTAGCTGCCGCAGAAGTTGTGGTTGGTAAGAGTTGTGCCTCAGTTGATGCAGATAATTTGGTAACTGTAGGAAATTTAAAAGGCATTGTTGGTTTCAAAACGGCTGTTAAAGGTTGTAGTAGTTTTAAAGGTGGACATACTATTTTTGTAATGCTGTCATCAGTTTGGGTTGTTGTGGTTGTAGTTGAGGATTTGGTAGCTTGGGAATATGTTTGAGATATTTGTGGTAGTATCAATTTTCGAGCTTCTGGATAGGAGATATTTTTGCTTGTTTTGATTTCTTGAATTTTCTTTTCTAATTTCCATGTGGAACAGAGTTTGGAATCGGACTGATGCGACTCTGAACAGTTAAAACATTTAGGCTCTAGACTGCAATCTGTGGAAGCATGTCCAACAGACGCACATCTAGAGCAAGTAAGTTGACCGCGACAGGAAGTTTGTGAGTGTCGAACCTCTGACACTTAAAACAGCGCAGAGGATTCGGAATGTATGGACGGATTTTGCAATTCAAATATCCAGCTTTAATGGTGTGAGTATTGTGGGGCTGCTAAAGGTTAAAATTATATGTTGGGTTGGTATAACTGCTGTATCTTTCTTTATTGTGATCCTTCTGACCTGAATAACGCCCTGATCAGAGAATCCGTCTAGGATTTCTGCTTCAGGGGTGGTTAACAGGTCAGGTTCAGAGATGACTCCACGGGATGTGTTTAAAGATTTATGTGGAATTATTTTCACAGGTGAATCGAGAAATGTTTTCGCTAAAAGAAAAGACTTTGTCTGTAGAGCAGAATTCGTTTCAAGTAGTAGATCCCCGGAACGCAATCGTTTAACTGATTTCGGTTCACCACCTATTCCTACGAGAGCTTTTTGTATTAAAAAGGGCGATTTCTTCTCCATTTCATTATTTTCAAGTGAAAGTAGCAAAAATCTGGTAGTCGTTGAAACTTTGTCAATGTTGAGAGTGGGTTTTACATGAGCATCATGAGTTGGGTAAGGTCGGTTGGGGGTTTTAATAGATGCGTTTTGAGTTTTTTCTTTATTTTGACTTATTTTGATTTTTTTTTTTTTTTTTTTTTTAGAAAGGAGGAGGATAATCCCTTTTGATTTTCAGAGGACCAGTTTGGCAGGGCTTGCCCTAGATTCAGCAACCAGTAGTGGCCTCGGGAGAGCCCCCCCGCTCTGCAATGCAGGACCCCATCCAGGCACCACCTGGAACTACAAGACAGGCGGGATTATGCACCAGCTGATAGAGCAGCCAGGACATGCTGGTTAGGCTGTCCCGGGCTCCTGTACTATCTGGCGGCCTGAGACGCAAAACTCAGCTTTTCTCCTGTACCCTCTACATGGCCGCTTCCTCCAAGACCCCACCTCACCAGTCCAAAGATCCTCAGAAGTTCAAAACCCCGCTCCAAGTGCCAGTTTTCCCAGGGAGCAGTCCGTTGTGTCATCATACCAATAGTGAAAACCCATCAGACACAACTTCATCCCACTCAGTCCTGGGCTGCCACAGGACTTCGTGGCAGAAAAATAAAGATAATAAGTTGAACACAAAAAATTCAATAATCGAACATAAAAGAAGCAACAAAATCAAAATATTGAAATAAACTTAAAGAAAACAAACGAAAAGAACGCAATATAAAATATAAACCATAAGACGGTAGTAAAAAAGTTCAAATTTTTACCAGAAAAAATTAAATTTAGAACAAAGTTCATTGTGTAATGTAGATCTGTGGTCTGGACGTGAAAAGAAGAAAAGGGAAATTTGAATGGCAAGAAAGAGGGCCGAAAATAGAGAAGGATCACTAGGGTTCCCCGGGTTCGTGAAGCCCGTGTTTACCAAAGACAGTAAACCCCTAGGGAGAAGGAAAAGATCACTAGGGCACCTCGGGAGCGTGAAACCCGTACTCACCTAAAGAAGGTGAGCCCCCTGAGGGGCGATGTGGTGCTCGGAGGGTTTTAGAAAATGCATTTGGCATTTTAGCTGCTCGCTTCTGGGTATTTGGCACCACCATTTTGACATCCGTGCCAAATACTAAATTGTGTTAGCTGCCCGTTCCCTTCACAATTTTTGACTAACCGATCAAAAAATACAAATATTCCTGAAGACTGTGCAGACAGAGAGGATATTTTGAATGGAGTTCTAATTGAAGGGAACTGGCGGCAAAACACTAATCAACTTATTTCCTGCTAAAGGATCTCAAGCACTACGCAAAAGATGTCAGGGGCAGATTTTGTAATTTTTTTAATAAACTTGTTCATTATAATATATTAATGGAATGTATAATTATTAATCTTTGTTTATATTTTTATTAACTGTAATGAAGAGAAATACTTGAATTTTATGTTTTTTCTTATTGTTTTTAAAAATACATAAGTACAATTTTAATTTCTGGTTATAAAAAAGTTATATTTTATGTTGTTTCTTTTTGTGAAGAAATATCTTTAAATGATGCAAAATTAATGTATAATAAAACTGTAAATTATATTATTGACTTCAATTTTTTTTTTATTCTACATGCATTGTAGCGGGAATCAAATTGTTTCAAAAATATTGTACTGTGTGGCGTGCTGAATAATATTGGTAGATTGGTTTGGCACACCAAAGCTAAAACGTTCCCGCCCCGTTTAAAAACCATCACCCTCCATTTAATTTTTCCATTAAAAAAGATATTCTGTTGTGTTATCACTGTCAAAAAGGAACTATTAATAAACATTTTGTGTTGAACCATTTACAGTAATATGCATTGCCTTTTTTTATTGTCATCAAAACAAAACTCGCATTTCAAATATCTGAAGATGTAATGCAAAATATAACTTTATGACAATCGCCCATGTCGTGTATTCATTGTGTTTAAATGAAGAGGCATTTTCATTACTGGAACAAATACTATTTAATGTTCTTACGTTCCACAACACAAGGGGTCACTTAAATAAAACAACAAAACAACACACATCCATTATCGTTACAGAAAATGGCTTAAGGACTAAAGGAGGGAAACAGGCTTTCCATGACTCCACGTGTACACCTCTTTTCCCGGTAGCGATCCAGGGCCGAAGAGCGAGGGGAACGAGTTCCCGCTTCCCTAAAGAACAGGAGGTGCCCCCTGGCTGCCACTAATCATCAAGGGAAGGTAGGGTTTAAATGTAGTTGTTACATTCTCCCCCTACACCGCCGAAGACCGTCTCGGCGAGGGGGTGTACTAGCAGACATTATGGCATTCTCTCCGGCAGTCCCTCTAGGAACCAATGGCTGCTTGCGTGGCCTTCCTCTTTTCTTGAGAGGTACTACAGGAGACTGGGTCTCTGTGCCATTCAGAAAGGGTGTTAAAGCTGATGTATGGTAGACACCTAAAGGTTCGTCAGGTTTGTCACAACTGGCTATTGCAAAGGTAGTGGGAGATCTCTGGGATAGCAGAATGTACGGCCCGTCTCTCCTAGGCATGAGTTTTGCACTCCTGTTCTGACTCGCTTTACTTAATGGGTGAAGTTTTACCCAAACCAGATCATTAACTTTATAGTTAGGACTTGGTCTGCGTGATTTATCTGCATATGTTTTTTGACGATCTTGACTCATCTCAATGTTTTCTTTAATTTGTGACATGTATCCTTCAAGACGTTTTAAATAGGTGTAAATTCAGGCACAAAATTATCGTTATGGATGACGGACCGTAGATCAGTATTTACTTGGTCCAAAGTTCGTAGTTCTCTGGCGAAGGTTAGGTATGCTGCCGTGTGATCTGTTGACTCGCATTTTGAAGTATTCAGTGCAAACCTAATAGCTGGTAGCTTTTCAATCCATAATGTATGGTTGTTACCTACCATCATTGCCAAACGAGGTTTCAAATCCCTATTTTTCCTTTCGACTGGTTTGCCTCTGGGTGATATACGGGAATGAGACTTTGATTGATATCCAAGACAAAACATAACTGTTGCATCACCGCACTCACGAATTGAGTCCCATTGTCACTTATTAGTGTACGGGGCACTCCGTATCTCTCTTAGGAAGACTTCATTTAGAAGTGTCATGGCACATTCTTTAGCAGTAGCTTGCTTTAATGGGAATAACTCTACCCATTTTGTTGTGTAATCCTCCACTATGAAAATCCACTTCATACCTTCGGTCGTTTCTGGTAAGGGACCAAAAAGATCAATAGCTATGCTCTCAAATCGTTGAGCTGGAACAGGGGTGTGCAGAAGACCTGCAGGTTTCTGATTCGTGGCTTTGTATCTAATGCATTCTGAACAGCTCTTCACATAATCAGCAATAAATTTCCTCATACCAGTCCAGTAATATTTCGAGGAAATTCTGGAAAAGGTACCATCAGCACCGTAATGTGCAGCGGTGGGGAGCATCATGGTGCAATTTTAATATCTTCTCTCTCTCATGAGTAGGGACAACTAGTTGAGCTTCTTCAACTTCAGCATGAGGTGAGTACCGGTACAGTACTCCCTGATTCATCACGTACCCTCTCCCAGTCCAATTGGCAAAGTCAACTCCCTTGTTGGGATTTTCAAAACAATCAACTATCTTTTTTAGCTCAAGGTCCTTCAATTGTTCTGTTCTTAGCTCATTAGCAGTTCTCGTCGGGAAATCAATAATTATAGTTTTTAATTCGCAAATTTCTTCATCTCTATACTCTAGCCTGGAAAGCATATCTGCAATAAAATTGCATTTCCCTGGAAAATAGTCCCACTGTAGCGCCTGTCGTCTTTCAACGCGTCTTCGCCTACCACCGCAGTCAGTATAGTCGTTATTCGGCCATCTACACTGATGGTTCGAAACGTGCAGATTACGTTGGCTGTGGAGTCGTGATTGAAGATATTATGCACGGTTATAGGCTCGACACTTCTTGCAGCATTTTCACTGCCGAAGCTGTCGCCATTTACCGTGCACTTCAATTAATCGACTCCACTATGCCCCGTAAATACTGCATCTATACTGACAGCATGAGTGTACTAGAAGCGCTTGAAAGCTACCACGATCGCTGCCATCCAGTGGTGTGTACAATACTCGACATTACGAGTCGACTCTACAGCAAGGGTTTCGATATCGTGTTTTGCTGGCTACCAAGTCACGTAGGAATCATAGGCAACGAGCAAGCGGACAGCGCGGCAAAGTCGGCGACGACGCATCTGCCGCTAGCTGTTCCGCTATCGGATATGAAGCGCGTCATCATGCATCATATTTTTAAGATCTGGCAGGAATCATGGAGTCAGCAGTTGGATAACAAACTGCACTCTGTGAAACCTGTCATAGGAGCATGGCCTGTGATGCCAATGCGAAGAACTGATGTCAAATTGACTCGTCTTCGCATTGGACATACTCGCTTCACACACAGGCATTTGTTGTTTGGAGAACGTGCTCCTGAATGTCCTTCATGCCATGTCTCTTACACTGTTCATCACATTTTAATACATTGTCCTGTTTTTAATAATTATCGCATCACCTTTTTTAATTCATCACATTTAACTTTACCTGACTTGGTGGGAGAAATACCCCACCAAAACCTATTTGCTTTTATCAGAAGAATTAGATTTTTATATTTAATTTGACTTTTTCAAATGTTTTAACTTTAACTTTATTTTTTTATATATGTGCGTGCAGGCATGCACATATATAATAATTATTTTTATGTAATTATATTTTTCATGTGTATTTTTACATGGTTTTATTCTTTTAACAAACGTGTGGCGCAGTATAGCCAAATTTGGCTCTTGCGCCATTAAACCCTACACTCACTCACTGGAAAATAGTCAATCTTCAGATTGTAAGATTGTATTTGAAGTGCCCATCGCGCGCGGGCTAATCTTCCGGTTGGTGATGTTAAATTCATCAGCAACTTTAATGGTTGATGGTCAGATGCCACTGTAATTTCTGCCCTTCAATATATCCTCTAAATTTGTTTAAGGCCCAGATTATAGCCAAGGCTTCTCGCTCTGTTGTCGAGTAATTTTTTCAGCAGAACTCAAGAGTCTACTGGCATATTCTACTGGTTGTTCATCGGTGGGGCTTTTTCTCCTTGTAACAGAACTGCACCGAGGGCGTAACTGCTTGCATCCGTTCGGATGATAAAAGGCTTTTAGGATCAACTTGTCTCAATATTGGCGCGGTTATTAAACATTGTTTTGAGGGTTTGGAAAGCTTCTTGCTCAATTTCACTCCATTTACAAGCAGTACTTTTCTTTGACAAGTTGCTAAGGGGTCTAGCAATATCTGAAAAATTCGGGATGAATTTTCTATACCATGAGCAAGTCTGTAAAAATGACTGTAGCTGCTTTAGGGTTTCTCGGGGAAGGGAATGTTTTTGTATCGCTGCAGTTTTTATCTTGATCCACCTCTATTCCCTTAGGAGTTATCCAGAGTCCAAGGTATTTTTACGCGAGAGCAAACAAATTTGCATTTTCTCTGTTAGCACATAATTTAAATTTTTTAAGTCTGTCAAAGACCATTCTTAAGTCCTTAATATGTTGTTCAAACGTTTCAGACAACACAACGATATCGTCTAAATACACCAGGATATTTACATTTGGCAATCCATTACGAAACTGGTCCATAAGACGCTGAAAAGGTTGCTGGGGCATTGCGAAGTCAAATAGCATTCTTTTGTACCTAAATGTACCAAAAGGGCAACGAATGCAGTCTTGTCCTGGTCCGCTGGATTGACCTCTACCTGATGATAACCGGATTTTAAGTCAAGGGTAGACATAAAAGTAGTAGATTTAGCATCATGTAAAAAGAACATCCATGAGGGCAGTGGATATTTGTCAGGTATAGTAATCGCATTTTAGTTTACGATAATCTATGCACAACCTAACAGTTCCATTAGACTTTGGGTACTAAAACTACTGGGGCTGCGTATGGGGACTCGCATGATAGTCTATAAGGTGCAGTTGAAACTGGTGGGTGGTCACCTGTGTTTATAAAGTGTTTTACGAATGGAGTTGGTTCTCCCCCTAGTCTGAAAACATCTTTACTTTCATTAAGCAGGACCATCAAATCATTTCTTTCTTCTACATTTAGGGCCTGTCCTTCTTCTCGCAAATGGAGATCATTTGTCTCAGTTTCATCAACAGTGTTGCTATGTAATGGAATTTCACTGGGAATCGAATTCGTGGGACAAGAACTATTTATTTCGACAGGACTGTCGTCTACAGGCAAAGAAACATCTTTTGAAAAAGGTATCCTGAAGCTTGGTTTGTCACCAAAATACCAAAAATTGTTACGCATGTCCATTACGATCCCTGATGTCTTTAAAAAGTCAACACCTAGAAGAGTGCGGTTACCCTTTTGCATGTGGCAAAAAAAATTAAATCGATTTGAAAGTTCGTCCACCTACGGTGATTGGTACTGTAGCTTTATGAACAAGGGATGTGGATTGTTGACCATCAGCTAGGCACATAGCAAGATGAAATTCTGAGAATTTTTGTCCACGATTTCTCAAGAATTTAAACATTAATTTACTCCCCCGAGTGACTGGCTGGCTCCTGTATCAGCACAAACTGTGCCTGTAGCCTCATAGACTTCGATGTCAAGTAGAGCTACTGGGGAGGTAAGACAAGTAAACATGTGTATGGCGTTGACAGAGGCACTCTCTTTTTTGTGAGCATTTTGGACATTTCGATTTTATAAATCCAGGGTTGGCACAACCATAGCAAGAAATAGGTGGATATAAACCGGTGTTGGTATTCCGAGCTGGCATGTAGCTAGGGTTAGCAAAAGCACTATTGTGGTTACCCGAAACATTCTTTTCAACTTTGAATGAGTGAGGCTTCCTAAACTCCGGATTGCCTGTATTCCTAGAAAAACGAGAGTTGCTTAGTTTTGTTAATTTTTGCGAAGAGGGTTTAACATTTTCGTATGAGTCCAGCTTTTCTGCTAACACAACGGGATCATTCAGTATTTCCCAAGTGTCTAGAAAATGACTTGTAATCTGGTGGACACCTTTTTTTATTTGATCTGCTATGATAAGATCTTTCAAGGTTTCAAATGAATCTATTTCTAATTCTTTTAGCCAACCTTCGAAACAGGTTCTTAGCTCAAAAAGAAATCTTTCCACGTGGAATGATCCTGTTTCTGGTGTCGGCAAAAAGGACTCTGGAACGGTCAGCTGTCAGTTTGAACCTTTGCAATAAAATATATGTGAATGTGAGCATAATTCCTAAACATCTCTTCCGGTTCTCTTTAAATTAACCTGCCAATATCACTTGGCAGGACTCCAAAGTGTGATACCCAAAAATCGGCAGGTACATTTAGGAGCTTCATTTGTTTCAAACATTGTTAAAAACAATGATATGTCATCTTTATCAGGGATGAATGTGGGCAAGACTGTTTTTAAATCCAGCCTCATGGGGTTAGAATCCATTTGAGGAGAATTACCTACGGAAGCTGGAGGATTTTGCGCTTGTAATTTAAGCTTTTCTAGCTCAAATGCTCTCTGATCAGCAAGGAACTTATCCTCCCGTTCTATTTTCTTTTAAGGCTTTTCGATTTCAAGCGATTTACGTACATCAACAATGTTATCGAGCATCTCTTTCACAAACTGCTCATTATTCTGAAAGAATGTACATAAAGTGATTTTTTCAAGTGTAAGTCAATTATTTTATCCTCTAAAGTCACAGAGACTCGTAGCTCACTTGCTAAATTATAGAGGTCTATTTTCTTGCCTTTTTGAGAAAAGCCATATTTGTCTTTTAAACTAAAACTAGATTCAGGTTTTAAAGTATACAGGAAAATATAAATTTTAAACTGGTTTTCCTAATATCAATGGATACGTATTAACTCAATCATTAAACAACTACCTTCCCTGCAGAGAAAACATATAAAAGAGAAAATAATATAAAGGGAATAAACAAAACATTTTTTTACAAAGATCTTCAGAAAATCTAAATAAAATACCATAAATTCAACTGTATATGAAATATATAATTAATCATGAGTCACAATAGCATATTGAAAAACGCGACTACATGTTATGTTCTGAAATATACATATATATACTTAGTAAGTACAAAAACATTTAAAGCTAAATGTATCACACCGTGACTCAATTAGAAATATAAGATTATTTAATATTCGTTTTTTTTAAAAAAAGAAATATTTCTTGTGAAATACTTATATATTTTCTGAAACCCTCCTTACGTAATTCAAAAGGACACACCGGAAATGCAATGAATAAAATACACAAACTAAACAAGTACTCCGCTATCACAGGATGTGACTATGCAAATTAAACAAATCTATTCTCAAGAAACATAAAAATTTAAAATCACCAAATAGAACTTTTGAAAGCTATAAATATATCGATTCATGAAATAAACAGTAAAAAATATCTAAATCTGAAAACATTACATATATCAAAGTTTGATAATTAAATGAGGTTTTCTCCCCCTCAGCTTGATAGCAGAAATTACCTTTTATTTCAATATTTATAACTTTAAGAAAAAGAATATATATATATATATATATATATATATATATATATATATATATATTCAACAGACCTTATAATAATAACCAAGAATTTCACCATTTACTCAATATAGCAATTATTTACAGCAAATTATTATATAGCAATTATTTTAAAATGCACCAATACATATTTATCAACAATGTTATATCAGTTAGCTTCTTCCTGAAAGCAGAAATGATCTTTCACTATTTAATCTCACAATTATTTCCAACAGTAGATTGAAATAATTATAATTAAAAGAATGCATTATAGAAGCAAAATATACAAATACTAATATCTCAAAAAAGATAAATTATCATATTCCTCAATATTATTGTACAAAAGATTTGTTACATCTACTCACAGATTTAATTTCCGTTTTCTTGTTCAAGTACAGGTGAAGATTTTCAGTAACACATAATCTCTGGAAGAGATTGTTTTACTTCAAAATAGCAGATATCTTGTAAGCAAAACTGCGCACTTCAAAACATAACACATAAAGCAACACAATTTCACTTCGGATTATTTCCTCACTTTTCGAGCACTTTCACCTTAGTATCGGGATGATACTAAAACTGACAATTTTCTGTGAAAGACGAGCACTTTCACCTTAGTATCGGGATGATACTAAAACTGACAATTTTTCTGAAAGACGAGCATCTTTACGTTAGTATCAAGGTGATACTAAAACAGATAATTTTCTAAAAGATGAGCACTTTCACGTTAGTATCAGGATGTTACTAAAAACCGATGATTTCCACATACAATCAAGCACTTTAACTTTGACTGTCGAGGCGGCACACACTAAAAATTTCCAAACACGTGGTCAGTAGTGATCAGCATCTCGGTTTCCTGGTCCGGTTAGAACGTTGGGCGCCACTATGACAATCCCCCATGTCGTGTATTCATTGTGTTTAAATGAAGAGGCCTTTTCATTACTGAACAAATACTATTTAATGTTCTTACGTTCCACAACACAAGGGGTCACTTAAATAAAACAACAAAAACAACACACATCCATTATCGTTACAGAAAAATGGCTTAAGGACTAAAAGGAGGGAAACAGGCTTTCCTGACTCCACGTACACCTCTTTTTCCCGGTAGCGATCCAGGTCCGAAGAGCGAGGAACGAGTTCCCGCTTCCCTAAAGAACAGGTGGTGCCCCATGGCTGCCACTAATCATCAAGGGAAGGCAGGGTTTAAATGTGAGTTGTTACAACTTTTGTAAAATAACATAAGTCAATAAAAAAATGCGAAGGTAAAAACAATATGGAACTTTACTTTTTATTTGGTACTAACAAACAGCAAAATATTGTTACGAATTTAGTCTTATTCTAATTGTTTCTACT
>BMAU01003616.1:10000-63758 GCA_019973935.1 Trichonephila clavipes | reverse complement strand
CTGTAATGTAATGCTGTTCTATGAATAAATGGTTTTTATTGTAATTAAATGACGGCTTAAGTTTGTTTAGTAAGTTAATTTAAAAGTAACTGTAATACATGCTGTGAAGTACATTTCCTTTTATTAATTTATGACAATTTTATGCTATGTAGAATGTTAATTTGGTACTTATGTACTACATTTATATATATATATATATATATATATATATATATATATATATATATATATATAAAGACCAATTTTTTGTAATATGGTATAATTGTTTGTGCTAACAAGATTATTCTGTTTGTAGATCTTAGAAACATATTTCGGATCAAGTGGGGGCCACTTTGGATTTGGCGATTTTTCTTCGGATTTTTAGATTTTTATCTAACTGTCATGGTGAGATATCGAATTCATTCTAAAATAAATAATACCGAAAGAAAGTACCTTGGCGACCACTGTTAGTCACCAAAGTAAAGGACTGCACCAAGTGGCCCCCTTATACTACACTTGAACCCATATTTCTATTATTTGCTAACATCTTTTCATTTGAAAAATTGCTTGACACTACAATTCACATGTACTGTTAATTTTTTCTTCATGTATAAATTTAAATATATTAGTTTTTCTTGTGTTTGTATTTAATTTATATTTTTATGTTTTGTATATTATTAATTGTGTGAATCATTTAAAAAAATAAATTTTTAATCTTAATTTTATTTTGGAATATCACACATATTTTGTCTTTACAAATATTTTTTGTAATGCATGAAAATTGAGGCTATTTTTATTTCCATGCTTTTCGGAGGTTTAGGCAGAAATACTTGCCTTTGATTTTTATCTGCTATTTGCAGAAGATTGGGGATGAAAGGACTCCAACTTTCCCTGGCATTTTCATGCACAGAGTTTTTTTGCAAATCAATATTGTTCTTGGTGATTAAGTGATTAAGAAGCTGTATTGACTTTTCGGACAGATCTATATTATAAAGTGACCCTGACCACTTACAAATCCCATAAACAGCTTTATTGTGAAAGAATTTGCAAAAATTTATGAAAAAAATGTTAGCTTAAAGAGACATTTATTGCCAATTGCAAAATCCTTATAAAATAAAAATAAATAACTTCTATATGAGAAAAATAAAACTTTTATAACTTTTCCCAAACCAATTTTTTTTAATAGTTTTAAAATGTGTCTTCTACAAAATATATTTTTTCAGATAATTTTCAAATGGGGAAAAGGAATGCTAAAAAGATTATTAAAGTAACTAAATGAAAGCTTTTGTGTACATTTTGTAGTAGAATATTAGAATTGTTTTGACCTAAATAAAATAATTGATTTTTAAATTTTGACTTAAATTTAACCAATATTGAACATTATTTAACATTATTGCAAAATTTCTTCTTATTTATGTGTGTATAACAAGTATATTTCATATTTTTTTGACTTAGATAATATATTATATTTTGTGTAAAAATGTAAATTTCTGTTATTTTTCAGGTCTTTACACACATCATATATATTTGAAGGAAAAAATTCATCAATATTAATAATTGTTAATTAACTTTTCTTGCAAAGTATGTTCTGTTTATGTATTCATTCTATATAAATTTGTATCCATGTTTTTTACAATTTAAATTTATTTTTCCATAATTTTTTCTTCTATTTTAATTTGCAAGCTGTTACAAATATCCTCTTATCACAATTTTTAAAAAACACTAGGGATGCTGTAGTCAAATATCTTAATAACTTTCCCTCTTGTCAAAGACAGTGGCCATGACAAGAGAGGTGTTTAGGGGAAGATCGAAATTACATCCATAAAGTAAATGATTTTTAATTTTTAGCATTATGCTATGTATGAGTTCCTTTGTGTACGTTTTTAAAAAATATATAATCCCTTCCATGAAAGTAAGTTGTGTAGGCATCCTTTCAAGAAAGTAATTGCTTTATGTTTTGATGAGAACTTTTTACTGTTGAATAAATAAAATTATATTTTAGAAAATTTTTGTTTTCCCTATTGTGTAAAACTCAGTTTAAATAAAATTTGAACAGTGCTGATTATGAAGTAATCACCTCAATTGGAATAAGTGAACCAATATTAATTTTTTAATATATTTCATCTATACTACATATAAATAAAAATGATGTGTCTGTTTGTAATTTGAAATTTACAGCTTTTTACTAAATGCATTTAAAACTATGGTACTTATATGAAAAAATCAATTTTTAAAATTTTTGTCTGTCTTTCTGTCTGTCTGTTTGTTCTTTCTAATCTTTGAAGCTGCTGGACCAATTTTGACAAAACTTTAGCAGGCAGATAGCTAATGTTTTAAGGAATAACTTAAGCTACTTTTATTGTAGAAAAAAAAATTAGGGTTTCGAGAAAATAAAATTAAAACCAATGAAATAGTGAGAAATATCAGATTCAAATAGGGATTATGCATCCCTTTCACCCCTTGCTCAACAAAAAACAAAGAAAAAAATAAAACAAAAAGAAACATAGATTCACAAAGTAGAAGAATGACGTTATACTTATAGCATAGGTATTTCTTTACGTAGAATATATAATTATTAAATTTTCGTAAACTCTGCGAAGTGAATAAACACTTTTTTGTGTTAAATTCCACGTGGATGAAGTATCGGGTTACAGCTATTTAACTTAAAATAAATGCATCAGAAAGTAATTTTAATATATTACACATCCAGATACAAATTATTTACACTATTTTAAGCATTAATTGCACAAAATTTGTAACAATGTCTTACTTTTACTGTTCAGGTAGGTGTTTTCAAAAATCGACCCACAAGAAAGTTAACGGGGTGTCATAAGCAATAATAATAATAAAAATTCAGCTATTATATCTAAAGATTTAAACTATAGCGAACATGGTTTTTTTGTTCAGCTGAGCTGTGCAAAAACTTTTTTTTGTTTAATTTACAATTCATGTAAAATTAACTCATTAAAAACTTCTTTATCCTTCAGTCTGTATTGCTTGATTTTTAAATTCACCCATACAAAGAACGGGTATAACAGCTAGTTTCGAATAAAAAAATAGAGTTAAATATGGTTTTTTAATTATTTTGAAGTTTTTTAGAACAGTTAGAAGCAATAACAATTAGAAATTTAATTTATAGAAATAGCATATGAAACTCTTTTCTTTTAAGTTATATTAAACTGAGAGTAGAGAGAAAGACCGAAAACTAATATTTTTATTAATTTTTAATTTTCAACTTGTACTATATTATTAAATGATTTATATTTTATAATTATTCCAAAATTTTGAAACTGTTGTATTCTTCTTTAAAATTTATTGGAGCTTTAAAACCTACTTTGGTTTTGATTTCTTAAAGTTACATTTCCGTATGTTTAAATTTACTTGTATGGCATGTGACCAAATTAAGTAAATTGAATGGGAATGAATCACTAATTTCCAGTAAGCTTAGAAAATAAGTTATATTGATAATGGATGTAATGGGAATGCAATGTTAATCCTCAGAAATTCTTTCTTTGACTTTTAATCTCTATGGTTTAGAAAAAAGGTCTATTACTTTTTTTTGCATAAAATTAGAGTTAAGTAAATCAGAGGAACTCTTCCTTTTTATTCCTCTGCAAGAATTGGGAAATACTTAAGTTTATAGTCTTTTAAGTTTTAACCTGAGAGATTGAAGTGACTATATTTGAAACTTTAGTGGGAATAAATCAATTTGAAATCTTTTAAAACATATTTGCACAGTATGAAAAAATATATATATATTAATACAAGTACACAAGCATGTAAGAAAAATAATCAAATTTAATTAAATTAGAAACACATTATTCAGACAATACTAAATAGATTTTTAATTCAAATTCATTAACAAAAGATCCAGTATTTAAGTGGAAACTCCAGATGATGCAACCAAAATTTAGCTGCCTAAATTAAACTTCATCGTTTTGAAAATTTTGCAGTAAGCATCAATTGTGTATGGAATATTATTTTTATGGAAATTCTCTAATACTTTGAGTTGTATTAATGAAAAAGTTTTTTCACTGCCTCATCATTGTGTTCTAAAAAACATTGACAAAAAATATTAATTTTAAAAAATTGTACAGGTAATTTTGAGTGAAAAACTAAAACTTCATTGTAATTATACAGAAAATTTTTCAGTAGTTAAAAAATACCAAGAAATGATATATAGAGTTAGTTATAGAGATAAAATATTTAAAATAAGAATCACTGATTTCCAGTTAGCTTAGAAAATAAGTTATATTCATAATGGATGTAATTTTAAAAATAATTGAAACAACATTCACACATGAAAAGATTGAAAAAAAAATTGTCCAGCAATGGAAGCAATATTTCAATCCACGAGCAGGAAAATTTCATGCAAATTTTGTAGTATACTTGACTTAATAACAAAGAAATTGGGCAAATAGAGACAATATAAAAAAAGTTATGCAAATTAATTCATTATTTTTTAGCATGAACATAATTTTTGTATTAACATGTAAAATTAGAATTATTATGGAATTTTAAGTTTTCTTTACTTTTTAATAAAGGTATAAATTTTTAAAAGGAGGCTTTAGAGAACAAAAAAGCAATTCAGTTTACTAAAGGACACATACTTTTCGTAGACCAATAGCATTCGCAGAGTCTATTTTGTAATAGAAAAAGAGGGATTTTTTGTGTGTGTGTGAATAGCAGTGCGCTTTTCAGAATGCACCAATAAAAATGCAGAATGAAAATTAGTTATTGTAGTAGGGGCTAATACTAATAAAAAAATTCATCAGTTTGGAATTCTTAAATTTTTGTCTTTAAATTATTTTTACCATATTCTCTATCATTTTTCACTATTATTTCACTTCTTCCTCACTGACTCGACAGCCCAGGGTGGATTTTGGCCTTCTCAAGAAGCCTTTTCCAGGTTGGCTTTCTTCATGCTAGTGTTCTCCAATTTTTAGCTATCAAAACTAGGAAGATCTTTTTCTAGCCCATCAATCCATCTTAGATTTGGCCTCCCTTGAGTGCCAATAGGGGTTGGGCACTGAAGACTTTTTTTAGTGGATTTCACTGCTTATATATATACACTGTAGAAATTTATCAAAACCACTACTTCAGACTAATTTTATAAAAAAATTATAGGAAGTCTCTGTCAAAAAATTTTTGTTCAAAACAAGTAACATGATTTGATACTTTATTCAAACATATCTAAAACAATCTTTAAGATTTCAGCTACTTCATGAAGAGATAAATAAACTGCTTGCTATCAATTTTTTACTTATTCATATGCATACATCTTCTAGTATAACATTAATATTTTAAGAGGTAAATCTTGACATTGCATCCTATTTTCATATTTCAATAGGTACTTTCAACAGATTATTTCACTGTTTTGAGATGATCTGTGTAGGTAACAATTCATTCCTGTATATCTTTACAAATCTTTAACTTATATTTAATATGTTAATAATTCTTCTGCTGCAAAAAGACTTATTTATCATTACAAAGCCAGTTAAGTTTAGGATCTGAGTTAATTACTTTGGATAATTGCTTATTAGATTCTTAAACAAATATTTTTCTATTGAGTTGTCATTTCAGTAATGTGGTATGCTTAGCAAGAATAAAGAGGGTTATTATTTATGAATGCTATAAAAGAAAGCTTAAAAAAAGTGTTAGTGAATTTTTTTTTCTTACTAAAACTACCATTGTATCCCAAATAAGACTACAATGGTCCATTAACATACTTCATTTCCTAGATTTTTCAATTACTTATGTACATGACACTTAGAATCAAGACAGGAATTATTTCAAATAGACCTAGTAATTTTGAACCACAATAGATAACAAGGGCAACAGTTCAGCTCTCACCCAATTCTCAGAACTTAAAATATTTTAGTTTTGATAGAATTACCATGCATAGTCTCTTCTGCATGGCAGGTTTTTAGTTATAACAAGATGCAGGACACACAACATAAGGAACAGTGGCTTTTATGAAATTGCATCAAACATAGATTGGCTATTAAGGCCTTTTCATTCCTTCAATAAAGTTATTGTTAAGTTTATTCAGTTATGAAAAATCAATATATTTCTTTTGTGTTATCATACCTGCAGAATAGTCTTAATTCTTGTATAATTTTTGGTGTAAAATTTTCTTTTCATTAAAAAAGTGTATATCAAAATATTATGGAGTTTATCTTTTTAAATATAGAGCATTCTAAAAAAAAATTAAAGATACCTTTGTCAAAAATTTTTATAATTTTAAAAATCTTCTCCCATGATATTGTGATATATTATTAAAGGTTGTGTTGTTTATTACAGGTAAAATATGGGCCTTACAGTGCTTTTTTTTTTTCAATTTTATAAAAAAAATTTCCATGTACCACATTACACAATGCATATCCTCTTTGAATTCTCTTTCAAGAATGTATTCTTATTTTATCATGATATTCCTTTAGTTTCCTGTTATATTGCTTATGTTAATCTGATCCTAGTTCTACATAATTACTTTAGTATATTTTTAGTAACTAATATTCAATTAATTTTTTAGATTTTGATCATTTCACTGAAAATCCTATCTAAAAGAACCAACTAACCACACACAGCCTTACAGTGTTTACCCCTTCCTCTTTTTTTTTAGTTTTTTTAATTTTTCTTGTTTTTTTGTATCATTACACATTGCTCTTTATCCTCTTTGAATTCTTTTCCAAGAAGGTATTTTTATTTTATTATGATTTTCCTTTAGTTTCTGGACATATTGTTATGTTAACTTATGATCATTGTTCTTAAGTATTACTTGAATATATTTTTAGTAACTAATATTTGTTATAGCTTTTAGATTTTGATCATTTCAGTAAAAATCCTATCTAAATCCAACTAATGTCTTCAAATATAAGGAAAAAAAATTCTTACCCAATTTTTTAAAACTGTGATACCCAGCTGAATTTCTTTTCTTTTATAAATTAAAATGTCAAATAAAATTCTGATTACATTTTCAATGTTATACTGAAGAATACTTTCTGTTTTTTTTACAGGTGGGTTTTAATAATTCTTCTGAACAAGTCTGCAATACCCATTTTTTACATTTTGGATTTTTAATAGACTTTTATGTATTTAAACATATGTGAGAAAAAATTTTATAGCAAAAATTTGTAAAATGTTTTTCTCTGTATATGATAGCTCAAGCCATCATTTAGATCTTCTTGATAATAGAAAGCATCATGTTTGTAAAATATGCAACAAGTCTTTCTCTCAAAGTGATGATTTTAAAAGACATTCACATATTCATACAAAGGAAAAGCTTCATGTTTGTGAAATCTGCAACAAGACTTTCTCTCAAAAACATTTGACAGTACATTTACGTACTCATACAAAAGAAAAGCCTCATGTTTGTGAAATCTGCAACAAGGGTTTTTCTGAAATGGGTAATTTAAAAAGACACTTATTGATTCATACCAATGAAAAGCCTTACATTTGTGAAATCTGCAACAAGTCTTTCTCTAATAATTCTGATTTAAAAAGACATATACGTATTCATACAAAAGAAAAGCCTTATGTTTGTGAAATGTGCAGCAAGGGTTTTTCTGATGCTGTTAGTTTAAAAACACATTTACGTATTCATACAAAAGAAAAGCCTTATGTTTGTGAAATATGCAACAAGTCTTTTTCTCGAAGTGGTAATTTAACAAGACATTCATTGATTCATACAAAAGAAAAGCCTTATGTTTGTGAAATGTGCAGCAAGGGTTTTTCTCAAGCTTTTGTTTTAAAAAGACATTTACGTATTCATACAAAAGAAAAGCCTTATGTTTGTGAAATATGCAACAAGTCTTTTTCTCAAAGTGGTCATTTAAAAAAACATTTGAAGATTCATACCAAAGAAAGTGCTTTATGTTTATGAAATGAGCTACTTGGGGTTTCTTAAAACTTGTCCTTAAAATCATATTTACATTTCCATAGGGGAAAAAAGTCATGTTTGTGAAATATGAACATTGATTGCTCTCAAGACATTTCTTGATGACATCTTACTTTTAGAACCTATAACTTTGGGATGCTTTTAAGAGTGTGTAGTATTTCTTTTGTTTTTACTTTAATAATAATTTATGTTTTTGTAACTTATAAAAAACCTTTGCATAGGTTTTTCCATTACTATTTTTTGCTATAGTTTGACAATTTATCAGCAGTATTTTAAGAAAGACTTTTTTTTTTTTGCAAAAAATTATCATTATTTTCATTAAATAAGATATGAAAATAAATATATATTTTAGTTGATTATGACTTCTATAGTTTTAAATGAGGAAACAAAAAAAAACTGATATTCAGTCAAACCTTTCACATAAAAGGAAAATCTATTTTGCAAGCTTTTTCCTGGAACCAAAGCATTTTATTATTTTCTTTTAAAAATTGCGTCCAAATAACAAAGTTCATTTTCTATTTAAAAAACTTTTCTCTTGTGATTTAATTTTTTCTCTCCCTATTTTTAAAATATTTCAAGACATTTTTTAAATTATTCTCACTTTCAGTATTTAACTGGTTTCATTAGTGGCCTAACTCACCTTGTGCAATGAAATTGCTGTAATTTTTCAAACAAAAAACTAAAGTAAAATTAAAAGATTTATCAGTAAATAAATTTAAAGATGCATGTGATAGTGCATGGTTAATTATTGGTATGTTTAAAATTACTTGAAGGCTTAAAACTATAGAAAATGTCACTAAAAAAACTGTTTAATTTTAATATAAATTTTTTTTTAAGTTGAAAAAATGTATATACAGTGAATTGGGACTTTTTTTTCTTGCAGATTTTCTTATGGGTACAATATAAGAAAAGAATAAATATTAATTTTGAAACAAAAAGTGGGAAAAAATGACTTTTTTAAAAAAATATAGTGTTTATGGATTTAGAATTTGTTTTATGTGACCTTTTATGTATATTAAAAGATGAATGTTTAATATTTTTAACAAATTTTCCTTTAATTTTTTTTTTTTTTTTTTTTTTTTGATTTATTTAGCAACTTTGTTAAATAGTAGTCAAATTGCATTGGTGTAACTGGTCCTGAGTGGACCCTGCATCAAAGAATTTCTTGGGGACATCTTTAAAATTTCATGTATTTTTGCTTACATACATTGGGTCTCCTATAGCTTGGGTGCCCTGTATCTTTGATACAGCAGTAGCTACTCCCCTCTCCAACTGTATTTATAATTTTACTGTAAAGATATATATGTTATATATTATCATATAACATAAAATGAAAAATATAAGTGTAAATGTGAGTATATTGTGATATATATTAATTTACATGCCTAAAATTTGTTTTGAAGTATTTCTAATATAAGGGTGTTTTTTAAATGTAAAGATGAATAATGTTTTTTTTGTCTCAGAAATTCATTAGTTCTAATAATAAGACAGTTTCTTTCTTCCTGATATTTTCTTGTAGAATGTCACTTGAATTAAGATATGGTTTACTTTTGTGGCTACCGTGAATGGTATTCCGATAGCTAAATGTCTCAAGTAAATTCTGTTAACAAGCAAAATACTTTTGCTACATCTTAATCTGTTTGCAGAAAGAAAGGACTCAAAACTTCAAATTTGAATAAAAACTTAAGATCTATAACTTGTTTCAACGAGTTGTGAAATTACGTGGAATTAAAAAGAATGTCATTTCAAGACAGTTTAACTGTCTAAATCATGTAATACTGATCATTAAATATCTATTGGTTAATTTATTCTATTTTGAATGGGCTAAAATATTTCTTCAATTATTTATAAAGGGTGTTTTTTTAGAGGTATAGAACTTTAAATTGCAATAAAACAACGATGTATTATTCGATTGACATGAATTTTTTTTTATTCGAAAGATAATCTTGTGGCATTACATTTTAAATATGATTTCTGGCATAGGACTGCCACGGCTGTCTCGGATATAGTCCAATCTGGACTTCCAATTTTCGATGACTTTTTCCAACATTTGTGGTCGTATATCGGCAATAACACGGCGAATGTTGTCTTTCAAATGGTCAAGTGTTTGTGGCTTATCCGCATAGACAAATGACTTTACATAGTCCCACAGAAAATAGTCTAGCGGTGTTAAATCACAAGATCTTGGAGGCCAATTCACAGGTCCAAAACGTGAAATTAGGTGGTCACCAAACGTGTCTTTCAATAAATCGATTGTGGCACGAGCTGTGTGACATGTTGCGCCGTCTTGTTGGAACCACAGCTCCTGGACATCATGATTGTTCAATTCAGGAATGAAAAAGTTAGTAGTCATGGCTCTATACCGATCACCATTGACTGTAACGTTGTGGTCTTCATCGTTTTTGAAGAAGTACGGATCAATGATTCCACCAGCCCATAAAGCGCACCAAACAGTAAGTTTTTCTGGATGTAACGGTGTTTCGACATACACTTGTTGATTAGCTTCACTCCAAATGCGGCAGTTTTGTTTGTTGACGTAGCCATTCAACCAGAAGTGCGCTTCATCGCTAAACAAAATTCGCTTATGAAAATCGGGAACAACGGCAATCTCGTTTTGGGCCCATTCGACGAATCTACGCCTTGCTTGATGATCATTTTGCTGAATTGCCAAACCAAACTGAGAATAAATCACTTGACAGCTGTTAAAACGGTCGCCATCTTGGAAAGTACTGCCAACTTAAACTTCTATACCTGGAGAAAAAAAAACACTCTTTATAATGTAGCATTGTAGGAAATCAATATTTATTGAATAAGAAACTATATATATAGGTATGTCTCTTTATCTTCCAAAATAGGTAGGAACTGATTTGAAAACAAAATAGATGCATTTCTTTAAAATTGTTAATTTTAATTTGTTTTTATTTTTTAAAAATTGGAATTTTTTCTCAATAAATAAAATTTTATAACAAACATTTTAAAACTTTACGATCTTCGGGGAGAAGTCCTTTCTTACTACTTCATAACTTATTTGCAATCAGAAATATATAAAGATTTATATCAAAAGAATTTAAATAAAGAGGGAGAAAAAAAAAAACTAATAGAGGTTTTAAAAAAAAATTTCAAGCATCTCATTAAATATGATTTCAATACATGAAAATAACTTAAGGATCTTGACTCCACACCTAGAGATGTGGGAGAAAGGGAAGGAAGACTAAACATGTTCAAAATTACTTAGTTTATTTGCAACACAAACACCACCAGTCCGATCATTCAAAAGTAAGAGATGCACCCAATTAAAGCAATATGTAGACAATTAACGGGTCTACGTAAAGTATTAGAAGACTTTATTACCATTTACTCCAATACAAGTATATTGCCTTTCTAGCTATGTAATCTGTATTTAATCTCCAGTGATAAATCGTCACCTTAATTATTACAATTATCAAATACTAAATATCTGCGTTACTTTTTAAATTTGATTAATCACTGCTCCGCTAATAGCCTACCTTATCTCTTTCTTTCTGACATGAAAGTCTGGACTTTGTATAGTAGACGTAATTTGCATGTTCACGTTCTTTTTTCAGAGGGAGCGTTCAAATAAAATAGTTTTTACTGACCAAAGATTCCCCAAAAGGATTTGTTAGTGAGAAGGTCGCGGATAGAGCCGTCACAAACTTACTGTAAGCACAGCCACAAAATAATTTTTATACAATTTCATGCAAAAATTATACTTCCAAATCAGTAATCTATATAAATAAAAATGAATGCTTGTGTGAGTGTGTCTGTATGTCTCTTATGCCTTCCTAAACGGTTCATCCGATTTCGATGAAACTTGGCGAAATGATTGGACGCATGCACGCGAAGGTTTCTCAGTTAGCAAAATTAACCTTTAAGGGGCGTTAGAGATAAATATTCCCGTTTTTGAGCTATTATACGTACAAACTCTAAATTTGGGGGCCATGTTCCTTTCTAGGATTAGAGGTGCGCTACAAAAATGTTTTGCGAAAATTGACTTTTAAGAGGCGTTAGAGATAAATATTCCCGTTTTTGATACGTTTGTTTACCTACGAATTCTAATATATAAGATTTATATGATAAAAATAATAAGTTAATAACTAATGCATTTAAAAATAATGGTAGATTAGAAATTAAATTAGAACCCATGTATAATTCTAAGTGTTATATTTCTGACCAATCTACTAATAATTATGAAATTTGGCATAACAGGTTATGTCATTTAAATTGTAAATATATGCTTATATTGATAATGTAAATAATTCCACATGAGAAACTTGTGATATAGGTAAAGTAACCAGAAAAAATCATAGTAGTGATATAAGTCAAAGCTCACAAATTGTTGAGTTGCTCCATGCTGACATGTGTGGTCCAATTAATATCGAATCGTATGGTGGTGCAAAATATTTTATGGTTATTGTAGATGATTTTTCTGGCATGTACTTTACTTATTCCTTAAAAAATAAATATGAAGTGTTTGATATATTTTCTCAATTTAAAGCCAAATATGAACATTTAATTGATAAAAGGATTAAAAAGATAAGAACTGATAATGGGTTAGAATTTGTAAATGGACAACTAGATACTTACCTGGCTAATTCAGGAATATTTCATGAAAAAACTATTCCATACAATAGTGAATCAAATGGCAAAGCAGAAAGAGCTAACCGCGTTCTCCTAGAAAGGGCTAGATCTTTATTTTCTGAAAGTAAGCTTCCTTTAAAATTTTGGGCTGAAGCTATTAATTGTAATACTCAAGTATCTAATATTACACTAAAAAAGGGAAAGAAAAAATCCCATTAGAAATTTGGACAGGTAATAAACCGAAAATAAATTATTTAAAAGAATTTGGCTGTGTGACCTATTTTCACATTCCGAAAGTATTGAGAAATAAATTTGAAGTTCCAGGAATATGTAGAATTATGCTAGAGAAAGGAGGGAATAGCGAATTTATGGTATTAAAAATAAAAAATAATTGGAGATCAGTTAAATTCAAGGAATCTTTAAGAGGTAGTAGTTATTTAGGTGAGATTGAAAATGAAACATGGGATATTGACGCGAAAGAAACAAAATTAATCAAAATACAGAGAATGGAGTATCGTCTAATTTTGAAATAAACAATAGGCCTGTAGCAATTGAGAATGATAACTCAATTCCCCTTCAGACCACGCCATCGCCTCAGACAGGCAGAATCCAATTTCAGGTACCAGAATAGAATGATGTACAAAATCAAATCCCTGTTAGAAGATCAGAAAGACTAAAATCTAAGCAGATGTCAGTTTATTTAACGAATAATGCACTAAATTCTTATTTTGAGGCAAAAAATAGTGCTAATTGGCATTGGAGAATGAATTAGATTCGTTAGATAAACATAAAGTTTGGGAAATTGTACAAAGACCTGCAAAATAAAAATTAATAAAAACTAAATGGGTATATAGTTTAAAACAAGATGATGCTGGGAAAAATATAACATACAAAGCAAGGCTTGTAGTAGTTGGTTTTAATCAAATTACAAACATAGATTATTCAGAGTTGTATTCACCAGTTGCAAATATTAAATCTTTTCGATTGTTAATTGCACTTGCATCTAAATTAAAATTAAATGTTAATTTCTTTGATGCAAAAACTGCATACTTATATGGTGATTTAGAGGAGACTGTGTATGTGTGTGTTACCTCCTCCTGGTTATGAGAAATTAATTGGAGATGTATCAAAGTTTGTGTAAATTGAAAAAGAGTATTTATGGTTTACCAGAGTCTGGTAGAAACTAGTATATGAAAATAAAGTGTGAATTAGAAAATTTTGGTTTAAAACAATTGACTTTTGATAATTGTGTTTTTATTAAAACTGATAATCAAAGTGTTCTTATATTATGTACTAGCTGCATGGCCCGGCTTTGCACGGGCTTTTTTTCCCTCATGATGCCAGCAATTATGTGAGTGATTTCTAAAATTATTTCATTAAATTTCCCTTTTTCGAAATTTGTTCCACTTATTTTCAATTTAAGACAGGTTTTCCCCCTCCCTCTAGCCCGGCATAACACAGTTTTTTTAGTGTAAATTTACTGTTTCCTCTTCCTCTCCCCCTCACAGCTCAAATATAACTTCAAATTTCGATCTATGACTTTTAAAAAACAATATTGCATTAGTAAAAAAATTATTAATGTGAAGCAACAAAAAGAAAACGATTCTTTAGTTAGCTTAAAAATGTCTCTGAAATGTATTATTATCCAAAATAATAGACAATGTACTTTTTTAATTAAAAAAGTAATTAATTTAGTAATGAATTAATAGAAATACTTTTAAAAACTTATATATATATAAGTTATAAAAAACAGTATGGGGGAAGCGTAGATATATATTTACATGTACTGAAAAAAAAACATTCAAAAAGAAAGAAAAACTAAATGATAAAAACATTTTGATATTTTATTTTAATTTCATAGTTTTCCTTCCACTGTCATAGTTACAAATTTTATGTAATGAATGCTTAAAATAGTGTAAATAATTTATATCAGGAAGTGTAATACATTAATATTACTTTTTGTTGTATTTATTTTGTTAAAATCTTGCCACCACTTCTCTCTCTCCCTTCGAAATCTAGTTTTATTATGAAATAAAAACAGTGATGACACTCATGAACGGAATAAATTAAAAGCGAAAGCGCACTGAGGTATGGCGTAGACAAAACAGAAGGGATAAAAAAGTTAGATGAATGTTGTCATGGGCTTTTTTGCAAATGGCAGAATTTTTTCCTGCTTTCTTGACAATTGTCGTTATATTTTGAAAACTTCTCACAATATCTTTATAAATTTTAGCCTTTGTGTTATTCTAATTTATAAGCTATATTACTGTAAAGTTTCATTAAAATCCATTCAGTTGTTTTTGCGTGAAAGACCCACAAAGATACTCACAAACTTTCGCATTTATAATATATATTAGATGTATGTAGATGATTTAGCTATTTTTTGTAACAATTATAAAATTTATGAAGATAGTAAGTTAGATTAAAATTAAATTAAGATTAGAACGTATTAAAAAGAAAGTTAAAATAAGATTAGAAAGTTAGTAAAAGATTAAAAATGTATTTGAAGTGGTTGAAAAGAAAACTAATAAGTTTTTAGGCATGGAAATTGAAAAATGTGAAAATTGTATTTATTTATCCCAGTGTGAATACATTAATTCATTAGTCAAACATAACTTAGAACATTGTAAAAGCGTCAAAACTCCAATTGTGGAGAAGACAAAAATTTTCCTTCTACAAATGAATTTATTGATATTACTATGTATCAGGAATTAATTGGTGAACTTTTATATTTAGCTAATAGAACTCGCCTTGATATTTTCTTTGTAACGTCTTATTTATCCCAATTTAATCATAATCCAGAGAAGAGACATTACAATGTGGCTAAAAGAGTGTTAAGATATTTGATGGGCTCAAAAGATAAAAAATAGTTTTATGAAAAATAATTTGGTATTTTAAATACTAGTTGAGATATGCTAGTAGGGGAAATGCAGGAAATGGAAAATCATTTTTGGTGGTGTAGTTTTACTTGGTAATTCATTAATTTTATGCAAATGTCGTAAACAAATAAAAAGTGTTAGTTTATCAACATGTGAGGCAGAGTTATTTTCTATTTCTGAAATTTGTTAAGATATAATTTGGATTGTAAATTTGTTAACTGAATTAAAATGTGTACAATTTATAAATAATGCTGTAACTTTAAATTCAGATAGTCAAGCAGCAATTCAATGGATTAAGGGTTCTCGTTCTTCAAATAAATCAAGGCATATGAACTTACTTTTTCATTTTATAAAGGATTTAATTGAAGATACTGTAATTAAATTAGAATAAATCCAAACAGAATTTCTAATTGCAGATTTTTTTATGAAAACCATGAATGTAGAAAAGTTAGAATATTCAATGCTAAAAAATTCTTTACTCTTGATTTCATGTCACTGTGTTTATTGTTATATTTTACGTGTATTGTGTATGTGTTTATAATATTAAAATTGTTTGAAAAAAAATGTATCACTCGCAGGAGGGGTATGTTGGGGTGAAGCGAGTGAACTATTTTTTATGGCGGAAGGATAACTGTGTGACCTGCCCACGTGCGGTTTTCCCACGCATTCCTTCTACAGGGTTCACTGGCTGACCTGTTGCTGGGTGCTTTTTGGTCAGACTCGTTTGCTGTATGCAGTATCCGTGATCATTTTTCATATTTTCGTAAATATATATATATATATATATTTATATATATATAAATAAATGTGCTGTCCAGACATACCTGAGTGGAGATAATTTCTCAAAGAACAATTTGATTAGTTATATAGTCCCCAACTACAATTACTAGTTTCCTTTCTGCACTTTTACTGATGTCTTCTAAAAAAAGCACTGTTGTTTATTAAAAAAAATTCTCCTTTTCTATTAAAAAAAACTCATGGAAAAACAACATTGGTTTACGAAAGCCACAGGTGTGCTTTAGCAAACTGAATTGCTTTTTTGTTTGCTACAGCATCCTTTTGAAAATTTATACATTTATTAAAAAGGAAAGAAAAACTGGTCAAATTCCATTATAAATCTTGTAGGAATGAAAAAAAAATTTACATGATAATGCAAAAATTCTTTTCATACTAAAAATAATCAATTAATTTGCATACAGTTTTTGTATTGTATGTATTTGTACAAATTTTGCATTATTAAGTAAAATACTACTAAATTTGCATGAAATGTCCTTCATCACTGATTGAAATATTGGTATGGTTGCTGGAGAATTGCACAAAAGTTATTTTTTCAATCTTTTCATATGTTTAGGCATGTGAATCTTGATTCAATTATTTTTAAAATTAAATCCATTATGAATGTAATTTATCTTCTAAGCTTCCTGGAAGTTAGTTATTCTTATTTTTAATATAACATCTCTATAACCCTAAATATAATTTTGTGGTACTTTTGAAATACTATTGAAAATTTTTCAGTAAAATTACAAAGTTTTGGTTATTCCAAACAAAATTACATGCAGAATTTTTAAAAATTTTAATAATTTTTTTAATGCATGACGAACACAATGTTGAAGCAGTCAAAAATCTTCCTAATTAATACAATTCTCGATCTTCAGGAATTTTCATGATTATAATACTACATATAACTGTACAATGAACTTATAAATACATCATTATTTTGCTTTTTTATGTTTCTCATTACAAGTATAGAGATTCGTATAATTAAAAAATATATATCTTTATTTTCACATTTTACTTTTAAAAAAAACATGTTTCATAAAATACTGTGAATAAAATGGCAAACCATATAAAATAGACCTATGAAAAGAATATATATAAGGTTTTCCATTTGTTAAAAAAGCACACAAGTTATTAAAGTTGAAACAAAAGAGAAATACTAAATTCTTCAAAGTATTCCACAGTTTACATATTTCTTTGGTTTAAAAGTAACATGTCTTAAAGCAATGTCCTGAGAGAAAAGCAATGCAGCACATTTCTCAAACATGACTTTTTCTTCCTTATATGTAAATATGCTTTAAATGACTGGCTTTAGAAAACGCATAGCAGCACATTTCAGAAAGTGTTTTCCTTGCTATGAATTCCTAAATGTTTTTTTAAGGTATTACTATGCGAAAAACTTTTTTTACACAATTGACAAACATAAGGTTTTTCTTTTGTACGAATACGTAAATGTCTTTTTAAATCAACAGCTTGAGAAAAACCCCTGTTGCATATTTCACAAATGTAAGGCTTTACTTTGGTATGAATCAATGAATGTCTAGTTAAATGACCACTTAGAGAAAAAGACTTGTTGCATATTTCACAGATATAAGGCTTTTTTTTTGTATGAATACGTAAATGTCTTTTTAAACTAACAGCTTGAGAAAAAACCTTGCTGCATATTTCACAAACATAAGGTTTTTCCTTTGTATGAATACGCATATGTCTACTTAAATCCCAACTAACATAGAAAGACTTATTGCATACTTCACAAACATAAGGCTTTTCCTTGGTATGAATCTTCAAATGTTGTTTTAAATTACCAGCCTGAGAAAAACCCTTGTTGCATATTTCACAAATGAAAGACTTTTCATTGGTATGAATTAATAAATGTGTCTTTCTAAATTACTTTTTTTAGAGAAAGATTTGTTGCATATTTCACAAACATGCAGCCTTTTTTTGCCATGAACCTGCAAATGACACCTTGAGTTATCATATAAAGAGAAAGCCATTTGACCAATTTTCCCTGCAAGATTTTCCACAGATATTTGAATACGTAAGTCTACTTAAAATCCACAGTAAAAAAAATGAGTCTTGCAGTCTTGATCAGAATAGGAGTTTGTATTTAATTCTTCTGTAAAAAACAAAAAAAAAAAAAGTATTCTTCAGTATAATGTTGAAAATGTAATCAAAGAATTTTATTCCACATTTTAGTTAAAGAAAAAAAAATTAGCTGCGTATCATAGTTTGGAAGAATTGGGTAAGAATTCTTGTCCTTATATATTTTAAGAATTTAGTTGGTTTTTAGATAGGATTCTTACTGAAATGATCAAAATCTAAAAAAATATATTAAATATTAGTTATTAAAAATATACATTTAAGAAATATTTTAGAACTAGGATCAGTTGACATAAGCAGTATGACAGGAAACTAAAGGAATATCATAATAAAATATGAATACCTCCTTGGAGATTTCAAAGAGGAAATACACATTGCGTAATAGTACAAAGAACATGAAAAATTATACAATTGAAAAGAAAAAAAATAAAGCACAGTTAGGCCTAATTTTACCTGTTTGATTTTTGGTATAAATTACAGTTAAGATTATAAGTAACAAGAAAACTACTTGCGATAGACCACATAATTTTTAACAATATATCCAGGGGTGTAGCTACCACTGTATCAATGATACGCCCCCCCCCCCTGCCCAAGCTACAAGGTCCCTAATCTGTGTAACTACAGTCCCACTAACAGGGCTCTTTTGTAACTAAAATGGGGTCCCAAAGGAATTTTCATACAGAGCCCACTCAGAACTAGCTACGCCAGTGAATATATCACAATAACATTGGAGGAGATATTTGAAATTATAAACATTTTTTCGACTAAGGAATTTTTTAAATTTTTCTAGAAGGCACCAAACTTAAAAAGATACTCTCCATAATACACTGAAGTGCCAATGAATTAAGAATAGTAAGGGCTATGCAAATTGTTTAGTGCTGCACAACATTTATGCGCAAGTGAGTGTGTTGTAATAATTGCACATATAGCGTGTACTGGGGTTGTTCTGAATTAGTTGTCAAGATTGCCCATATGGGTAAACTGCCTGATTGAGATGCCTTCAATCATGGAAAAATTGTAGGTGTGGGACACATGGGCCCTTCAATTCCAAAATCGTCAGACAGTTAGGATTTTCAAGGTCAAGAGTATACCAAGAAAAAATGGAGGATGGACAAAAAACTAGCGACCGGGCAAATTACAAAGTACAATTATCTTTGACAGTGTGTGGTGAGAGATGGCTCAGGCATATTGTACATAGCCAGCCAAGCCAAACTTTAGCTCAAATTACCACCCATTTAAATGGGTGTTGCAAACGGTTTAGCTCAAATTACCACCCATTTGAATGACGGTGCCAGTGATACAGTCAGTAAATAGACAGTGCAATGTTTGTTTCCCCGTATGGGTTTCAGGAGCCTTTGACCTACGAGAGTACCATTGCTCAATGCACGCTATAGGGTTGTATGTCTTGCCTGGGTAAGAGAGCACAGAGACTGGAGTGTAGAGGACTGGATACAAGTAGCATGAAGTGATGAGTCTCGATTGTGATTATTAAACGCCAACAGGAGGCTGAGAATATGACGCCAGGCTCATGGAGCCATGAATCCAGCATGCCAGGTTGGAACTGTACAAGAGCATTGTGGCTCAATCATGGTCTGGGGTGTTTCTTCGTGGCACTGTTTGGGATCTTTGGTGCATGTTCCAACCTCCCTCAATGCAATTTGGTATATAAAGTTGCTGGTTGATCACTTCCATCTGTTTATGCTGTTCTGTTATCTGCAAGGTAATGGAGTTTTCCAGCAAGAAAACTGTACCTCTCACAAGTCCCTGTTGGCTACTAGCTGGTTGGATGAGCATTCCTCTGACTTTTCTGTCATAAATTGTCCACCTAGAAGCTCAGACTTAAATCCTATTGAGCATCTTTGGGATGTTTTGGAACAAGGCACGAAAGATCATCACACAGAACCAACAAACCTTAACTGAATTATGGACAGTTTTAGCCAATATTTGACAAGTCATTCCTGCAAAATGCTCCCAGAAACTTGTTGAAAATATGCCTCCTATTATGGCAGCTGTTATCAGTGCTAGAGGAGGCCCAATTCATTACTATAGGTAGATATTATGAATAGGTATCCCTAATTCAGTGGCATTTCAGTGTATTTTGATATACACCTTTTTTGATAAAAAGACAATTTTACACAAGAAATTATGCAAGTATTAGACTACTCTGCAGGCATGGTAACACTAAAGAAATATGCCGGTACTTTATAACTGAACAAAATTAACAATAACCTTATTAAATAAATGAATAGGCTGCAGTGGCTGAACTGTTTTTGATGCAATTGCAAAAAAGTCATTGTTAAGTATGTTGCATGAACTAACTAAAAACCTGCCCTGCGGAAGAGAGAATACATGGAAATTCTATCAAAGCTAAAAGATTTCAAGTTCTGAGAATTGGGTGAGAGGTCTGATGTAATTCTTTTGATCTATTGTGGTTCAAAATAACAAGGTCCTTTTAAAATAGTTCTTGACTCAAAGTGTGATTCTGTACATAAGTACTTGAGAAAATCCAGGAAATGAATTATGTTACTGGATTTTACTTTTGGAATACAATGGCAGTTTCCCTTAAAAAAACTGAAATTGTCATTAACTCTTTTTTAAACTTCACTTTAACGCATTGATTATTCTTGCTGAGCAATGCAGTAAAAGATCATGGACCTTGTAATTATAGCTGAGGCAAAATGATGAACACAATTCTTCATTTGTACATGAAAGGTAAACTTCATTTAATAACGAACATACCCATTTCTGGGGTCAGAACTCAATATAAAAGTATTTGAAGTCAATTAGTTATTCACAGCATACAAAATTTTGAAAGCTACAAATTAATTTACATTTTGGCAGAACTTGGATTCTAAACTAAACTGGTTTTGTAATGATAAATAAATGGTTTTTTTGCAGCAGAAGAATATATAAAAATATTCAAACATAAGCTAAAGATTTGTAAAGATGTACAGTAATAAATTGTTACCTGCACAGTTCAGATCATCTCAAATCAGTGGAATAATCTGTTGGAATGTACCTATAGAAATGTAAAAGAAAGATGTAATGTCAAGATTCACCTCTAGAAGTACATTCATGGACAAAAAAATTAGCGCGCCAAAAAAAAAATTGCAGAACCGAAATGAAACTTGGTATGAAGGTACACGTCTGGAAGATCTGCAAATTATTAGAAATGCAGCGTGATTGTGCATTACATATAGCTGGTAGAGGGCATTTAACATCGTTCTCTGTGGAGTATGAAACCGGTAACCAAAGCTTGTTTGAGTGTGCTGAATCGTTTACAAAGGAAGAGCTGAGGTACACATGCCATTATGCCGTTTTTGAAAACAATATAAACAGCTGTCAGTTTGAGAGGGGGAGAATCATAAGCATGATGGAAACTGTGTGGTCAGCTAGGCAAGTAGCTCGGCAATCACGCTACTCTGATTATGTTGCGAGGAGGTGTTTGGACCAGTGGATCCGAGAGATGTCATTTACACGAAGACCAGACTCAGAACGCCCTCGACAGACCAGTCATCAAGAAGACCGCCACATCGTAAGAGATGCACGGATACAGCCAACTGCTTCATCGGCCACCATCAAGGCACATGTAGCACCTTCACTTGCGTCCCCTGCTTCTTCTTGAACCATACGAAGGCACCGGGCTGAAGGACATTTGGGATCGCGGCGCCCATTACGTGTGCTTCCTTTAACGCACTCCCATTGACGCCTCCGTTTGGAATGGTGTATCGTATGAGGAAACTGGACTGCTGCGGACTGGAATCAGATCGTCTTTAGCGACGAATCCAGATTAAATCTCATTAGTGATTACAATCGTGTTCGTGTGTGGAGGTCCCGTGGTGAACACCTTAATCCTGCCTTTGCTTTACTGCAACACACCGATCCCACAGCTGGTGTAATGGTATGGGATGCCATTGCCTACAATACAGGGTCATCCCTAGTATTGATCCGTGGTACCATGACAGCCCAGTAGTATGTCCATGACATCTTGCCAAGACATGTGTTGCCACTCATGGAATGGCTCCCAGGAGCTATTTTTTAACAAGACAATGTTCGGCTTCACATGGCAAGGGTGTCACAAGACTGTCTCTGCAGATTTGTCTCCAAACGAGCATATCTGGGATCATTTGGGACGGCGAGTTGGACATCCCACGAGTTTGAACGAACTAGAAGCAAGGTTACAGCAAATATGGTACGAAATGTCTCAAGACATCATACAGAGCTTGCATGCCTCAATGCCCAATCGTATCGCATTATGCATTCACGCTAGAGGGGGTTCAACAAGGTATTAAATCCTCCGTTCTTTTGCCTTTTTCTCTGAGTGGAACTAAACTATCCTCTTTCTTTGATTTTCTAATAATTTACTTACATCAAAGTAGTCATTACATATATAAAATTTTGTTTCATTTTGACGACTCCTTCTTGGTGCGCTAATTTTTTTTGTCCATGAGTGTATGTATGCTATACTAGAAGATATATGCATAACAAACATATAAGTCAAAATTTGATATAGCAGGCAGTTTCTTCAAATCTTTTCATGAATTACAAGAATCTAACAAATTGAATAATATATTAAATTTTTAATTTCTGTAGTGTACAAGTTGTCTTTGTCTGAGAGCAGTTGTAAAAAAGTTTTGTCCACTGTATTTCATTATGTATATTATCTAGGAAATATAATTAAATACGCTAACCAGGAATTAACGTGCGATTCTTTAAAGGATGAAACAATTTATTTATTTATTTTTAAAGCAATAGTTTATTGTGAATTACTTTATATCATCAAAACCTTCTATGAAAAGCGTCTTTATAACAGGTATATAAGCTAAAACTTTTTATTCCACCCTTTTAAATAAAGAATTATTAAATAGCATTAAATTTAATTAAATAGCATTCCAATTCCAACAATATCCTAACTAAAACTGAAATATATAATATTACACATTTAAATATATTTGTGGCAATAACTATTTCAGATTCACAAGTAAAAAAAAATGGAGGCATTAGAAAATTAAATAAAAGTAAAAAATATATATTCTATTAGTAATAGAATATTTTTTTAAAATGTAATTCTTGTTTTCCCCATGTATTGTGAACGCTCTAATTTCTCTAGAGTGAGAGGGGGCAGTATCGAAATATTCACTAGTAAAGGGGGCGCCAGTTCAAAAAGGTTGGGAACCTATGATTTAACAGATAGTTTTAGATGTGTTTGAATCTAATGTTTTTAGGTCTTCAGATCATGTAACTCATTTTGAACCAATTACATTTTGATAGACTTTCTGAAAACTTCTGTAGATATAGGCTGTTGAGTAGTGGTTTTGTTAAATTTCTGTAGTGTAAGAAGGGAAATAATAGTAAAAAATGATAAAGAGAATAGCAGTACAAATAATTCAAGGACGATAATTTAAGAATTCTAAACTGATGAATCATTTAATTAGTCATGGTTCGCAACTTCAATTACTAACTTTCTTTCCAATTTTCTTTTATGTATTCTGAAAAGCACTTTAGTTCAGAAAAAAAAATTCCGTATTCTCTATGAGAAAATATACTTTGAAATTATATTATTCACCTACACATAACACAGGTGAGCTTTAATAAACTGGATTGCTTTTTTTGTTCTCTACAGTTTCATTTTAAAAATGTATACATTTATTAAAAGGGAAAGAAAAACTGGTTAAATCCCATTATAAATCTTGTGGGAATGAAAGAAAATTTTACAGGTTAATGCAAAAATTCTCTTTTCATACTAAAAAATAATCAACTAGTTTGCATGAAGTTTTTGTACTGTCTCTATTTGTATAAATTTATTTCTCAAATGTACCAACCAACAATCTCTACCTTAAATTTACTTTCGATTTCACGGATGCAGCAAATCAAGTAATACGAGAACTAAGGGTTATGGTTGGTACTAAAGTAAAAGAAGGATTACCTCCGTAAAGAAGGTGCAGCGCTACAGAACAACATGAGATCAGGATTTACGTTCTGTGGAATAACATTTGAGGAGTACAGACCAATTCATGATTTTCACTGGGTTTAAATATACAGATAAGCGATTAAATCTTTGCTGCATTATTAAGTAAAATACTACTAAATTTGCATTAAACTTCCTACATCATGTATTGACCTATTGGTGCAGTGGTTGGAGGTTGCAAAAAAGTTATTTTTCCTACCTTTTCATATGTTTAGGCATGTGAATCTTGATTCAATTATTTTTAAAATTACATCCATTATGAATATAATTTATTTTCTAAGCTTCCTAGAAATTAGTCATTCTTATACTTTGAACATTATATCTCTATAACCCTAAATATAATTTCTCGGTATTTTTTAAATACTTTTGAAGAATTTTCAGTATAATTACAATGAGAAGTTTTGGGTTTTTAAACAAAATTACATGTAGAACTTTTAAAAAATTTTCTCAGATGTCTGAAGAAGACAATGTTGAGGTGGTCAAAACTCCAAATTAATACAACTCAGTCTTAGGGAATTTTCACAATTACAATATTTCACAAAGTTGATGAATATTGCAAAATTTTCATGAAGATAAATTTAAATTTACACAGTTAAAACTTTCGCTACATCATCTGGAGTTTTAGTAGTTAAGTACGGAGTTTTCCGTTAGTGAACTGGAATTCAAAATCTATTTAGTGTTGTCTGAATGATAAGTGTTTCTAATTGAATTAAATTTGAATCTCTTTCTTACATGGTTACTGCTTACTGGTACTAATTTTTTTGGTACTTACGACACATGCGAAATTGGGGTTGCCAACCTGGTAAGTTATCTTGAACATTGGTAATTGTTGCGATAACGCGTAAGTAACATATTTTTTTTATTTTGTACAAATATGTTTAAAAAGATTTCTCAAATTCATTTTTTTCCACTACAGTTTTTTTTCATACATTTTAGGGATGTAAATCTCATACATTTAAACTCAAATGACTAAACTTAAGTATTTTCCATTTCTTGGAAAGAAATAAAGAAAATGCTGATTTACTTAACTTTAATTTTATGCAAAGAAAAGTAATTAATCTTTTTCTAAATCATGGAGATTGAAAAACCAAATAAAGAATTCCAGAGGACCAATACTGTATTCAAATTCAATTTACATAATTCAGTCACATGTCATACAAGCAAATTTAAATATACTGAAATGTAAACTTAAGAAATCAAACTCAAAGTAGGTTTTGAAGCTCCAACTTTAAAAAATAACACAATGGTTTTAAAATTTCAGAATAATTACAAAATATTATGAACGATTTAATAAAATAGAAATGCATAAGTCGATTAGGTTCAGTCCTAGGAGAGCCCACACGCTTCGCGTGAATTATTTTGGTTGGCGATATGCTTTCTAATCTCTGTTTAATAAACTTAAAGAAAAAATGTTTCCTATTTTATTTTTGTAAATTAAATTTTTAATTATTAGAACTAAAAGCATTAAAAAAATGCAGAATACTTAAAGAACCATATTTAACTCTATTTTTTATTCAAAAAGAAATATATTAAAAAATAAATGTTGGTTTACTTATTCCAATTAAGGTGATAATCACATAATCAACACTCTTCAAATTTTATTTAAGCAAAAGGAAAATAAAAGTTTTCTAAAATATAATTTTACTTATTTAACAGTAAAAATTTCTCATCAAAACATTAAGCATTTTCTATCTCGAAAAGGATGTGTACACAACTTACTTTCTTGGAAGGGAATATATATTTTTTTGAAAACATACACAAAAGAAATTATATACAGTGGGACACAAAAGTGTTCGTACACTTGCAATTTCCAATAAAATTTAATGTTTTCAACAAGTAAAAATTAACATATCAGAATTGTAATTTTTTAAAAAATATTATAACTATTATTTTTAAAAATTAATAATCAAAAAGCTATTAAAAATTATGCCAGAAAAGTCTTCGTACACTTAACAAAAATCTCAACATAACTTTAAATGTTGTATTTTTTTTCTTAATTTGGCACTTAGTTGGATATCTTTTAGTGTCCACAACGACTTTTAAACATCTTGGTATAGATTTAATCAGTTTATCGTAATTTCTGCATCAATTTTCCTCCATGCTTGTGTGATTGTTTTTACTTTCCATTATGTGTTTTATCCGTCCTTTTTTTAAAATATAATTCACTCCAAATATGTTCTACTGGTCTAAGTAAAGTAATTGCGAGGGGTTTTCAGATTTTCGGGACAGTTATAGACATACTAGCGGTGTACATTGAGAGCAGTGCACTTGGCGTCATTATCCTTTTAAAAAATGAAGTCGTCTCCAATATCCAAATTTTGGGAGGATAGTTTAAAATTTCCTTTTAAAATATTTAAGTAGAGCTCATGCTTTATAATACCTTCAAAAAATAACAAATTACCTTATTCTGAAGCCGATTTACACCTCCATGCAGGAACACTTTCTCCCTCCATGGCTCGTTAATCCAAATAGATTCTTGGGATTAAGTTTCAGAAAATTCAAAACTGACAGCAAATAGGTTGGGATGGCAGAAAATTCATCATTTTTGGTTCCGATGGGTGCATAATAGTTTGTAAATGATAAAATGAGATATTTTATCCCATGAATTTATGTGGAACAAGAACTCCATCTCCATGCAGAAGCAGGGAGGTGTGTAAATCAGCTTCAGGATTAGGTAATTTAGTACTTTTTGTCGTATTGAGGATCATGAGCTTTATTTAAATATTAAAAAGGAAATTTTAAATTATCTGCCAAAAATTTGAATATTGGAGCCAAATTCATTTTTTAAAAGGATAATGATGCCAAGCGCACTGCTCTCAATGTACGCCGCTGGTGCGTCTATAACTGTCCCCAAAATCTAAAAGCACCTCTCAATCACTTTACTTAAACCAGTAGAAAATATTTGGTGCGAATTTGATTTAAAAAAAAAAGAAAACAAGACATATAAACACATAATGAGAAGTTAAAACAATAATCACACAAGCAGGGAGGAAAACAGATATGTAGAAATAATGAACCGATTAAATCTATACCAAGACGCTTAAAAGTTGTTGTGGACACTAAAAGATATTCAACTAAGTTAGTTAAACTATTCATAAAAAATTAATTACGTCATTCCATTAAGAATAAATTGCAGATATAAAAAAATTACAATTCCCATATATTAATTTTTAATAGTCAAAAACATTAAATCTTATTAGAAATTGCAAATGTACAAACACTTTTATGGTCCACTGTAGAATTAATGCTAAAAATTAAAAATCTGTTGCTTTTAGGGATGTAATTTCAATCTTCTCCCTTACACCTTTCTTGTCCTGACCACTGTCTTTGACAAAAATGAAAAATATAAAATATTTGACTACAGGACACCTAGTTTTTAAAAATTGTGGTAAGAGTATATTTGTAACAGTTTAAAAATTAAAATAGAAGAAAAAATTTGGGAAAAATAAACTCAAATTGTAAAAAACATGGATACAAATTTATATACAATGAATACATAAACAGGACATACTTTTCATGAAAAGTTTATGAACAATTTTCAATATTGAACTTTTTCCTTCAAATGTATATATGAAATTTTCAAGACCTGAAAAATAATAGAAATTTACATAGAATAAAACAGATTATCTTCATTAATGAATAAAATTTACTTGTTATACACACATGACAAAAATTATTATGACAAAAAAATTCGTAATAATGCATTGATTGTTAAATTTAAGTCAAAATTTAAAAAAGATCAATTATTTTATTTAGGTCAAAAAAATTCTAATATTCTACAAGTACACGAAAGTTAATTACTTTCATAATTTTTTTAGCATTCATTTTCCCATTTAAAAATTATTTGAAAAAATATAATTTGTGGAAGACTCATTTAAAAAAAATTATTAAAAAAAAATTTGGTTGGAGGAAGTTAATACTTAAAAGTTTAAAATCCTCCCTACTTATAAGTAAGAGTTTTATTTTTTTCATATATTGCAAAATATCTTTCTTAAGTCTTTTAATTTTTATAAGGATTTTGGGAACAGCTTTGTGTAGTATGGGGGGCACTTTGGATTTGGCGATTTTTCTTCGGATTTTTCGATTTTTATTTAAATGTCATGGTGAGATATCGAATTCATTCTAAAATAAATTATACCGAAAAAGCACCTTGGCAAACACTTTTAGTCACCAAAATAAAGAACTGCGCTAAGTGGCCCCCCTAGGACTCAACCCGAAAGGTATGCCTCACAGGAACTTACGTGTAAGATTCAGCGAATCGTATCTTGATATCAAAACAACAAAGATTCAATCGTGTTTTAGATGAAAAAATACCGATCTAATTTTGCGATTCGCGAGGCGCCAATGGACTAAATTCATGTGACGTCACAATCACATGATCCCTTGATTTCTTGTGCAAGTGTGAATATGGCCATTTACATTTTACTTTCTAAAATGTCTTATTTTGCTGAAATGGTTGCTCAGTCAGTAAAAGAAAGGATGACTGTAGGGAAAAAATCATTTTTTAATATCCTGGTACTAAATCTAAGTGTTTTGAAAGCATAATTAAGCGTGAGGATTACGTACCACCTTCTCTGAATTTATTATGTGTTTGACCACTTTGAATAATGTTTTCCATACCGTAATATTTATGAAACCTCTTAAAAAATGATTTTGGATACATAGATGCAGACTTCTACAAGAATGTAAATACTTCAAAGCAAATTTTTGTTGATTTTATATTAAGTTATATTGAGAACATATAATGTAGTTAACTCAAATTTTTTATGATAGTTAACTTAAATTTTAATTATTTTTTTCACATCTTCAGAGTAGTTAACAGAGGTACTTCAGCATTTAATTATCTAAAATTAGAACACAAGAATCTGATATGTAACCATACAAATCATATCAAAGACAAGTATATATATTTATGAAACTTTTTTTACTTAATAATTTTATAATATTTCAGGGGAAAAGAAAACTTTTTTTGAAAAGCATTCACTACAGAAATAGAAAAAATATCTTAACTTACAAAAGGTCTGTTAATGTTTATGCTAGATGATAAATCAAGTACCACTTTCAAACATTAGAAATCAAAATTATAATTTACCATTTGTAAAATTACACATAAAAAAAATTGTGCAACATTTTGAAAGTCTTTATTCGCTGCATTATTTTAGGTAAAATATATGATTTATCGAGAATTGAATTCCAAATATGGTAATAAATTAAGGCATTAAATTTTTTTAATTAGAATGTGTGTATAATAGAATATAAATTCGTGTCCATATTTTAAATACATATAAAATCCTGCTCACTCCTACATGATCAAAATAAAAAAGTCATTTATTAAAAAGTAATGATATTGTAGAGTTTATCAACTCCTCATAAGTTTTTCATTACGATCTGTGCGTGCGCAGGATCTAGAGCAATTTCGGGCAGTGCTTACTCGCGCAAGCACATTGGATGCAACCTGCGCATGCGTTAGAATTTCTACAAAAGCGACCCCGTGCTTTCGTTCCCTCTCTTTTGACCCAATGGTGTTGCCAGACCCCGCCCAATGCTGAAGATTTGAAAACATGTTCGAGAATTCTCGAAGTCTTTGAATACCAGCTAATTAAGAAAACCAGACTACCCTACAACCAGCAAATCCTATTCACAATGGACAATGGTTTAGTCCGAAAGAACCAGGAAAGCTACGACCTGATCGAAAAAGAAAATGGAAAACTGATGGAAGAAATCCAAGACCTAGAGGGTGAGCTGACTTTGATCGGTACTTGCCCTATAGAAAATTGCCAGCATCATTCTAAATTAAACCCCTCAAAATTAATTCAGAAAGTAAATGATTCCTCAAAGAAACTTGAACTAGATTACCAAAAATCTAACGCCAAGCTTTACAATGGCAATCCCTCCCCAATCCCACCAAAAAAGAAGAATCGCCTTGACGGCTTTACTGCGCCACCCAAAGTCGTAAAAAAGCAGAAAGTCCTGCAAAATTACTCTTTTGGTGTGGCTGCACCCCTTACCACAACCAATAAATACCAGACTCTCTCTGGAAAAGACGCGTGTCCGCCACAGGACAACACAGCGATGCCAGTTGCCCCCCCAAATTCCCCCCATTCATCTAAATTTCGAAGAAAATTACAACCTAAAGAAATCAATAGAAAACACCCCAAGACCAACTCGAAGCTGTCTGGGGAATATTTGCGCATTTTTGCGTCAACAGATGACGAGCACAAAGAGATCATCAGTTTCCTTAAGGAAAGATGTAAGCAATTCTTTGCGCTCCACCCGCAAGATAGCAAACACCAAAAGATAGTGATTAAAGGGTTACCGATATCTACGGATATCAACGACATCAAGAAAGACCTCTCCGAGCGAGGCTGCCTTGTTAACAAGTTCGCACAGCTCACCAAACTCTTAAATCAAAATTTAAGCTCCCCATCTTCATGGTGGAACTGCAAAAATCGCCCGATTCCCCAGATATCTTCAAACTTGACAAGTGCTGTTACTTAACAGTTAAAATCGACACCTTCAATAGACGACCAGACTCGACCCAATGTTACAACTGTAACTTATTTAACCACTCTTCAAATAATTGTCTTATAAAAACCCGATGTCTTAAATGCGGCGAGACGCATAGAACGAGCGACTGCCCAATTAGAATTTTAATAGAAAACCCCGTCTGTATATTAATTGTAAAGAAACCGGACACCTGGCCAACTCGCATCGCTGTGCGAAATTCCCGAAAATCCAACCTAAAAAAGGTGCTCCCTCCTTAAACAGAAATAAATCTCAAAATTCATTTAATTCCGACCAATCCAAAGTTAAAAATGATATCTCCTTTGCAAATGCCTTAAAAGGCAACCACCAGATGGCACCACAAATCAAAAAGTCCATGTCGGCCGATTCAGAGACCGAGACAACTCCAGCCCCCCCAAAAAAAAAAAGAAACCAGAATGTAATTGAAAACGATGATAGAGGAACCTTCGGGTACATGGACGCTATCATCGAACTGAAAAAGTTCTTCGCTGAACACCCCTCTCTCATTGAGTTGGGTAAACAGCTTAGAAACGCCCAACCCCACAAAAAGGTTGACGTTTTCTATCGTCATATCGCAAATCAGCGATAACGGGTGCGAGTTGTCGTCTCGGAATCCCAAAATTTTTCCAAACTCAAAGTAACTTCGCCCGCCCCCCCATGCGAGTAGTTATCTCCCGATTCGTCGAGAGAAACTCTCGCAAAGACCATCAAATACGACCGCCTCGGAGGCCGCCTACGGGAGGTAGGGACCGGCTTGCCGTCCCCTTCCTCCACCGTTTTCCATTCTACCGCCGACTTCGTCGGCAGGCCCAGATTCACTTCTCCTCGTTTCTTACTGTCAATTCTTCAATTTTTCACCGCATTTTTCCCAATATTAAATGATTTACACTTAAAAAGGGCAAATTTTCGATCTAAAGTCACCCCCCAACTCTGACAGATAGGACAGTGTTTCTCAAAGTGTGGGGCGCGCCCCCCTGGGGGGGCGCGATGACCCTACAAGGGGGGCGCGAGCGTATTGAGAATTTAAAGATTTTTTTTAAAAAAAATAACCGGAAAGAGAAGTAAAACAAAATGCTTTCTTCCATAATAAAAAAAATACACACAACAACACACTGACATAAATTATATTTATTATCTATCTTTTTTCCGTCATCAAATAGCTATCTTTGATCCCAAAACCAAATTAAAGAAAAAAAAACATTTTGTTTTATTTGCTGTTTTTCCTCAATGAGAGATTTTTTTATTACGTTTTAACATAAAATATTACTCGTTAAAAGAAAAAACGAAACCCAGACCCTGAGAAAAATTCTAAGAAGATAAACAATTCACCGCTTTAAATATTATTGAAATACTGTACATTAGGTGTAGAAAAAGAAAAGGAAGTCATGATTCACTTTTCAGCCAGGCTGCATAGTACGTTTGCTAATCATTTGATTGACCTTCAATCTTATGGTATGGTTATTATCAATATTAGTTCCCTCCCATCTTTCATGCGTTTGCTTTTCGCTTAAGGAAATTGTAAATAATTGAGTTTTGCGATATTTGGAAAAGAATTGATTGGTTTAACATTTTTGTAGGATAATTGAAAAGTGTCTGATTTGCGTCCTATATTATGGTCTTGTACTTTTTGAATCATTTTAGTTCAGTTTTATTGGATTTTTTTCTCAAATCATCAAAGAATTGAATAGTCCTTGAAAGAAGGTAAGTATACTTTCTATAAATTAAAATATTCACTAGAATTCCGATTTGTATCGTGTATAGTAAAAATAATTCTAAACAAATGATTGGAGTGACTGAGTCCCCCCGCACTACCATTAATGTTAGTATCGAGTACGCGCCTGCTCACGGGTTAAACTTTTTGAAGTCTTCTCGCTTTAAATGTTAAAAAGTAACATAATTATTCTTCATCGGAATTTTATATTATTTTTCATAATTTAACATTAATTCTAAATGCTAATTGTGTGAGGTTTAAAATTACAGTTCTTTTAAACAGTTATTTACAATTATAGCATTTATCTAAAAAAAAAATCATTTTACATTTTTGTATACAATGTCGTGCACACAGTTTTACTCTCCTTACAGTTCAGCTATTATATCAAGAATAATGTTTTATTTTTTTTTTTAAAAAATGAACTCGTCCGAAGAGTCGGTGTTTCAGCCAGTATACGTTTGATGTATCAGTACTGAAGAAGGTATTTTATAAATAATTTCTTATTACTGAATTTGGCCGCGGTAGCCGAGTGGTATAGGTATCGGATCGTGGCTTGCCTTGTCACGAGTTCGAGCCCAGTACCACTAAAGACCCGCCATGTAGGGCAGCGATGCATGTTAAATCTGTTGAGAGTTGAAACTTTTTTCCCGTTGTTGTGGTGTGGTAGTTAGGAGAGAAGGGTGCCAGCTCAGGTGTCATCCACGTCACTTGACCATGGTTCAAAATTACGTGGTCCGTCGTCAAAAGCCCTCGTGCAGCTGAACAGTGCGACGTTAATATTCAATCAATCAATCTTATTACTAAATTAAGAACAAGTTTAATAATTATTAGGGACTTCCACGGGCTTGTCTTGTAGAGGAAAGTTTTTCAAAGGAAGGTTTAATATCAGAAATTGACACTTAAAGAGTTATTTTTCTACATTTAGCTGAGATCTATATTTTGTCTTTAAGGTATCCACTGCAGAAAATCCGGTTTGAAAAAGGTAGGATGTTGAAAATGGTAATAGTATACGAAGTGCTTTTTGTTTTCAGTACAGATAATTCCTCATCCACCTCTACCCCAAATTCAAAGAGTGATTTATTACAAAATTGCCTTTTAATTTTTCACTGCATGTGAAATCTATAAAGATTTCTTCTTCGGAAGTTGAGAGCCCTTCTGGAGTATCTTGAAATAGATCCCTAATCCACTCGTAACTTGCTACCAAGCTGTCCTCATCCAGAAAATACTTTTTAAAATTCTTTGCCAACATAGCTAAATGATTTTACATGTTTTAAAAACAACTTTCACATATTGTTCTACAGATTTGTAAGTTTTAACACATATCGAGCTGGGGCTTTTTTTTCCATCATTTACTTCAGTAGTGGTAAATCCAAAATTTAGGTATTTTTAGAAGATCGCCTTGATTTAATTTTCGGAACCATGCTCGTTCGTCTGTGTACTTGTTGATTCTTTATTATGGTCGAATGTTTGCTTACGACTTAAAAATGTATGTATGATATTGTTTTAATCTACTGCCGTAAATACTTAATTACCGTGAATTACAATTAACGTGGAATTTAAAAAAAATGTACATTCAAGCTAGATTCGGTAGCTATAGGAGTATCGAGTCGACCAAAACTGACTGGAATTGTACGAGGAAAAGCATTTTTACATGTTTTGCGCAGACGTCCGATAGGTTGCCCAGACTCACGCAAACGTACCCTATAATGCCAGATGTGATGGATATGATAGAGAGCGACATTGACTAGACTATTTTTCTAATGACATTTGTGCTTTGAGAAATGAATGCTGAAGGAAATAAATCTTTAATTAAATACATCATTTTGCGATCTGTTCCAGTTTAAAAATTAGAGAAAGAAAAATAACATAATTCTAAGTAATATATATTTTAAGTAATGTTCTTAAAATATATATTACTTAAAATATACACAAAATTTAATATACTTATCGTATTAATTTGTACGGTTTATAATTAAGATCGTATTGTAACTTTAGCGTCTCTCTCTCAAAGTGCATTTTTATTGCAGTAAATACATTATTGTTGTACAGGGGGCGAGACAAAAATTATGATTGAAAATTGGGTCGCCAGTATTGAAAGTTTGAGAAACACTGCTTTTAATGTATGAGTGGCGCACCGAGTATTTTAGGACTAATAAATATTGTTGCTTTATCGTAAAAGTGCATTATTATTGCATTCAGTAAATTATTATGTATAAGGGGGGCGCAATAAAAATTGTGATTGAAAAGGGGGGCGCCAGTATTGAAAGTTTGAGAAGCACTGAGATAGGAGATTTAGATTCCGTAGGGAATCAGGCGCTCCATTAATCCATCAACACCTTTCGGACTCAGACTTCCTTGGTAGCGCACGTATTCCTCCGAGAGCTGATGATAGAACTAGAAGAATAAACTGAGTTTTACATCTAAATGCATCGCCTCGTATAATAACTCTCCTATTTCCTACATTGGTGACCCGAACAATTAACGAAAATCAACCTTTATTTGACTGAATATTTATTTTACTGAAGAAATGGCTGAAATCACTGCAGTTAAAATTCCTCCTTTTAATTGCAATGACCCTCAACTCTGGCTCTCCACGTGCGAACGAACTTTTAACCTTGGAGTACCGAAGGCGATTACGGACACTTTCACAAAATTTAATTATATTGTATCAAACCTGCCACCGGAAGCCGCCGCAATTGTAAGGGATTTAATAATAACTCCTGATGAAACGGATCCCTACGGCACCATTAAAGCTCAACTGATCCAGCGAACCGGCGAGTCGTCCCAACAAGAAATTCGGAAGCTGTTAACCGGCGAAGAGCTAGGAGATAGGAAGGAAGCCTTCAGAACTCCTCAGGACAATGAATAGGCGTGCAGCTTCGCACAACGATCCGAAGGAGCTTATGTTGGAACTTTTTCTTCAGCAGCTACCGACCGCAGTGCAAACTATCTTGGCATCCATCACGCCAATAACCGTCGAGAAAGCTGCAGAAGTCGCCGAAAGAATCCTCGAAGTGAGCACTCCCACCGTTTCACTTTCGACAAACGCCATCGCTTCATCCAGCGAAAATCGTATCCTCCAAGAAATCGAGATACTGCATAAAAGGATAGACGATCTTACAATGGAAGAAAGAAGAACTCCAGAACGAAGAAATAGTTCTCGCCCACGAAATTGTTCCCGAAATCGATCATTTTCACGTGCCAGGGAATCTTGTTGTTGGTATCACAAAAAGTTTCAAGAACGAGCTAAGAAATGCATTCCACCCTGCAGCTATAAAGAAAAAAACGAATCCAGCGAGGAGTAAATGCAACTACCTTCTCGCAGCCACATATTTCACGTCGCCTTTTCATTAAAGACAAATCATCCACACCGCTTTCCTCATCTTCCTTCCGGATCTGACGTCAGTGTTCTCCCAGCTTCACTTTCCGAGAAAAGGAAAGGCAACAGTATTCAGCAACTGTCAGCCGCTAATACATCTCCTATCAACGTTTACGGTAAGAGACTTTTAACCCTCGATTTAAATCTGCGAAGGGTATTTAGATGGCCTTTCTTAATAGCTTCTGTTTCTGTACCAATCATTGGAGCTGATTTTTGGTACAATTTTAATATTTCACCTGACCTTCGCAATAGAAAATTAATCGATAATGCAACTAAAATTAGTACAAATTGTAAACTCGTTTCTCCTGAAGTGCATTCCATTAAACTCGCTTCTGGTGAATGCATTTTTCATGGTGTTTTGAGGGAATTCCCAGAAATTGTCAAACCGCCTTATTTCTCACAAGAGGTTAAGCATAATATTAAGCATTTTATCGAGACATCTGGTCCACCTGTTTTTGCTAAGGTAAGACGTTTAGCTCCCGATCGTTTAAAAATTGCCAAATCTGAATTCCAGCACATGTTGAATTTAGGTCATGTGAGACAATCTAAAAGTAATTATGCCTCACCTCTTCACATAGTACCTAAAAAAGATTCTAATGATTGGAGACCAGTGTGTGACTATCGTACATTAAACACCCAAACTAAAAAAAGATAAATATTCTATTCCAAACATTTTAGATTTCACTTCAGAGCTGCATGGCAAAAATATTTTTTCACACATAGATTTAGTTAAAGCCTATCATCAATTTCCTACAAATGAAGAGGATATACATAAAACTGCAATAATAACCCCATTCGGACTGTATGAGAGTACTCGAATGCAATTCGGCCTTTGTAATGCTGCCTCTACTTTTCAACGCTTTGTTGATGAGGTTTTAAGGGGATTAAATTTTGTTTATGCTTTTATTGATGACATTTTTGTTGCATCATCATCTGAAGCCGAGCGTATCCAACATCTTCGGTTGCTTTTTCAACGGTTGGATCAATATGGACTCTCTATAAACCCTTCTAAATGTACTTTTGGAGTATCCACCTTAAATTTCTTTGGTTTTCAAGTTTGCAGTTCTGGAATTAAGTCTTTAGAGGATAGAGGATAGAAGCAATCTTAAAATTTCCTAAACCAACCACCATCACTCAATTGCGTCGTTTTCTTGGAATGCTGAATTACTACAGACGTTTCATTAGACAGGCTGCTCATATCCTTGCACATTTAGTAAAATTTTTAAAAGGCATCAGAAATAAAAAACGTCCAAAGCGAAAGGTCAAAATCAAGGCTGAAGAAGCGCTAGAATGGACGGATGAAGCTACTACATCTTTTGAACTGGTGAAGCAAGCCCTAGCACTTGTTACTCTGTTACATCACCCTATGCCAAATGCACCTCTTAGGATTTGGGTTGATGCTTCAGATTTTGCTGTGGGTGGTGCATTAGCACAATTTCATGACAATGTCTGGCAACCACTTGCTTTCTTATCCATGAAATTTTCTGCCTCCCAAAAGAACTGGTCTACTTACGACCGAGAACTCCTGGCCATATACACAATGGTCAAAAGGTTTCGGCACATGTTGGAAGGAAGAGGGTTTGTGAGTTTTACTGATGAGAAACCTCTCACACATTTATGCCTTTCAACAGAAAGCTGACAAATGTAGTCCACGTCAACTTAGACAACTGGATTTTCTCTCCCAGTTCTCTACGAACATACAATATGTTCCTGGAACTCATAATTTGGTAGCAGATGCATTATCTCGTATCGAAATTGATTTCATTTCCCAAACCAGCTGTCTCGATTACAAGGACATTGTTGCAGCCCAATTGGTAGATGATGAACTTAAACAAATCCTGGAATCCAATTCAACATCTTTAACACTTAAGCAACAATATTTTCCTTTGGAAGATATTACTCTTACTTGTGATGTTTCCACCAACGTATCTCGACATTTCATTCCCAAGGATTATCGCAAAATTGTCCGAGTACACACGGAGTACGTGCTCGTTAAATCAGTGGGTCCGTAGTTTTGTGGGTTTAATCACGAGCGCAGGGACTGGAGAATATTTCCCCCTTAACTACATGCAGAAATTGTGGAGGTGGAGTCGTGTAGAGGTCAGAGGATAGAGGTAGGAGATAGAGGTCGTGTCGCCATCTATCGTCCTTTCGGGAATAACGCCAAGCTAAAATCGTACTGTCACCTTTATGGTGCTCTAGGTCAACGACAGGCGTACCTCTTGCCCATGCCACGATGAATTTCGTGGGCCTCGATCTGACTACGTCAGACAGGTGGCATTAGAAAACAACAACAAACAAACAACATCGCAAATTTTTTCCCAACATCTCCATGGTCTTTCACATCCTGGAACTGCTGCCTGTACCAAATTAGCAACTCAACGTTTTGTATGGCCAAATCTTAGGCGTGATATTAAAACATGGGTCAACTCTTGTCATCCTTGCCAAAGATCCAAGATCTATAGGCGCACTAAAGCACCAATCGGTACATTTGCTTTACCTGATGCCAGATTTTCCCAAATTCACATTCATTTCATTGGTCCCTTTCCACCTTCCAATGGTCAAAGTTACTGCCTGACAGTAGTTGACCGTTTTACGAGATGAATGGAAGTAATCCCAACTGCTGATATGACTGCGGAAACAGTATGTCGAGCTTTGTTATGTGTTTGGATATCACGTTTTGGTTGTCCGGCTATTATAACAACAGACCAAGGTACAAACTTTGAATCAAGCCTTTCCAGAGAGCTGAGTAATCTTCTCGGTACAAACAGAATACTATGCTGTGCCTATCATCCAAAAGCCAACGGTCTGGTTGAAAGACTGCATCGCCATCTCAAAAGTGCCATCAAAGCACATGAGAATTCAATGTGGAGCGAAATCATTCCAATTGTACTTCTCGGCATGCGTTCTGCTGTAAAAAAGATATCAATGCTACTTGTGCAGAGTTTGTCTATGGAACTACTCTCAGTTTGCCGTCTTATCTTTTCTCCACAGACAAGATTACTACTACCTGCAACCAAACTTATGTACCATTTTTACGTGAGAAAATGAGAGCATTACAACCGATACCTACATATGCTCATTCAAATAGCTCTATGTTTGTGCCAACTAAATTAAAGAGCGGTTCACATGTTTTCTTGAGAATTGATAGTGTCCAGCCACCACTCTCTCAAAATTATACAGGACCTCATAAAGTAATCCGTCGAACAGACAAAATGTTCACCATCCTCAATTGTGGGCAGTGTTTACTCGCGCAAGCACCTTAGATGCAATCTGCGCATGCGTTAGATTTTCTACAAAAGCGACCCCGTGCTTTCGTTCCCTCTCTTAAAAGAGACCACGCACTTGCGAGCTCCACGACCCTTCGAATCATCATGAGCGATTCTAGCGATCATATGGAATTTTCGCCGACAAAATTCGAACAAGTTTCCGCCTGCGAGGAACTCAGAGATACCGTTACATGTGTCTCAGCCCTTCACAAGTCGATTCGCGGGATGGACGGACGTTCACCCAGCCCCAGGAATTCTTTAAAGGACTTGTACTTATCGAGCACACAGGCCATGATTAGGAGAAAGGAGGAAATGGTAAGTGAGCTTAAAACCCTCCCACCATGTACTAGAGCAGACTGCCAGGATCATAGAATTCCCTCTACCTCGGTCTAAGAGGAAATTAATTTTGAACCCTCCCCTCCTGAAAATGAAAATAAAATTAAAACTGTTAGCAAGCCTAATAAAAAAAAATTATGCAAAAAACGTAAGCAGAAATGTAAGGAATCTACGGAAGAGTTTATCTTTCCCAAAAAGACCGCCAGACCAATTTCCCCGACCTCGACCCAGGACCCCATAGAAACTAACAATAGTTTCTCAGATTTAGAACAGGATGTTGAGCATCCTCCTTCGATTGTAAAAGTAACTACTGAGGTGGTTACACCTAAGGTAACTCCCCACCCTATAATGCTTAAAATTAAAGATAATTTCAGAGAGCAAATTAAATGCATCTCTGAAAAATTCCCTAAATTACGCAACAGAATAGTTAATGATGTCGTAAAAATGTTCTCCACTGACCACGAGGAATATAGAAACCTTATCCACTTTTTAGAGTCGGATAAGGAATTCGAATTCTACATTCTTAAACGCCAAAAAAATAAACCTATTAAAGCCGTTACTAAAGGCCTCCCTAATTCTTCTAAAATTAATGGTATCACAAATGACCTAAAAGAAATAGGATTCAATATTGATAGCTGTACGCAACTAATTTCTAAACGAACCAAAAAATTCCTTCCATATGTTCTAATAATTCTCCCAAGAAACGATTTCAATAATAAGATTTTTGATATTGTAAAGTTGGGTTATTTGCAGGTAAAAGTAGAGGGTTACCTTGTTAAAGGAATAACCCAATGCTTCAACTGCAATAACTTTTACCACACTGCCGCGAATTGTTATATGAGATCAAGATGCCTTAAATGCGGAAAAGATCACGCCACTAGAAATTGTCACATCAAAGAGTGACAAGAAAACCCCTTTTGTATCAACTCCCAGGACTTCGGTCACTCGGCATGTTATACAAAATGTCCCAAATTCCCCCAACCTAAAAAAGGTACAGCCTTTTCCGACCCGATAAAAAGGAAGAAAATTTCTAGCAAATGGACAGAAGAGGGAATTTCTTTCACTAACGTAGTTAGTGGAGAAATCCCCAGTCAGACCCCTCCCGAAACTGAAAATTTAACTGTAAATAAAAAGGTGTAAAAAAGGTTCTTAACTGTAAATAAAAATACTCTCCCAGTGGATTCCTTACCCAAGAAAATAACAGTTCAGATTTTCTCAAGCTTTGGAACTTTTTAATACAATCTCAAACCTCGTTAAGAAAACCCCCAAAATTCTCGACCTTCTATCAAAATTTAAAACAGCAAACTCCGATGAAGTAAAATCCTGCCTTCTGGCAGCAGCTATTATGAACAAAATTTAAATTTCCCCATTATTCTTAATGGTAATTCTTAATTTTCTCCCCTTAACATTTTAAAATTCTCTAAAATATTATTCGAACTTCTCTTTTTCAAAATTTTTAGTCACTTTCTAACACAAAGTACATAATTTCACTTTTAAAAGCTCACTGCCATCCTCCAATCAACGATCCTTTCCATAGCCAACGCCTCCTGTACTACCATTGGACCTTTTCTCCTGAAGTCACGCCCCACTCTTCAAGCCCAAGTTTCCAAAATCAAGGAAATCAGAGTCCCAGATAGAGGTTTGAAGGCTGCTGGCGCAGCCTAGATACCTATTGTTAAAATCATTCGTCAAATCATCCGTTCTCTCTCTTTTTCGGACTCAGACTTCCTTGGTAGCGCACGTATCCCTCCGAGAGCAGATATGATAGAACTAGAAGAATAAACTGAGTTTTACATCTAAATGCATCACCTCGTATAATAACTCTCCTATTTCCTACAATATTCTCTTTTTTTTACGATTTTTTTTTAAAATGAGGCAAAATCAATGCGTTTGCATGAAAATGATTTCTGAATCGTTCGGTATGAGTTTTTTTTATTATTTTCGTGTGAATGAATCGATTTTCTGCACTAAGAAAAAACTGGCTTTTATCTTTTAGAATCAGTCTTTTAAAAAATAAAATGCCGAAAACTTTTTTTTTACGATTTTTGAAAAATACTCAAATTTTTAATAAAACATTTAAAAACTTCGTTAATTTTAAAGATAATCGTATGAAATTTTTTTTTCGTTTGTAGAATAGTATTATTCAAATTCTGCACAAAGATTTAAAAAATTGGTTTAAAATTACGGATTTTAAAATTTTTTGTGTGTTTTTCGTTTTTAATACAGTTAGTAGAACCCCTCGGTATAGAGGGCGCTGCTTGTAAAAACATGCTTTGTTTACACCAGAGATCTTCTGTACATGACTGAGTGCAGACGCACTCCATATTCCATTAAAATTATTATTTAATCTTACACTTGTCTTCGATGATTTATTGAATTTAAATTGAGTCTAATGATTGTGATGATATGAGCGTTGATTGATATAAAAGCATTCTACCACTGATTAACTGAACCATTGATGATAATAATAATAGTATTATAATAAAAGCAAAAAATATGAATTTAAATATTTTGATTAATTTTGCTTTGTCCAATAATGTTTTGTTCTTACAGTGTTTAACCCACCCCTCTCCCCCATTATCCTCTTTTTGCGGCCCGAGTGAAATATCTGTCATATGTATGTGGCCTGGTGGTAAAAAAGATGGAGTACCCCTGAGCTAGCTTGTTCAAAATTATCCGGCAAGCGACCTTACAACAATTATTCCTTGAATGAGACGAAAAGACTGAGAAACCTATCCAGTGATAACTATAAAGTAAAAAGTAAATTAAGAGTAAAAAAAAATTTTTAGAAACAAGCTTTTATTTAAATGTTCTGAAAAGAATAAAATAAACCTTTCTTTTAAAAATGTATTTTTCAATCACCTTTTAATGTCATTGCACAATTTATAATACACTGCAGTTCACCGTAAATGCAACACCAAGAAAGACAAGAGATACCACAACAAAAAATTTTTATAGATAACATGTCGACCAAATATCAAATGATTAAATTTATAGACTTCTGTGAAGTGTGGTTCCTGCTAGAATCAGTAGCCAGAGTAGCCACCATTGTTCGAGATCACCGCTGCTACACGCATCGGCATTGATTCAAAGAGAATTTGGATGTTTTTGGGGTTCCGCAGACCAAGCAGCTTCCACACGTTGCCAAAGTTGATCTGGTGTGGCAGCTGGGGGTGTAATCTGGGTCAATCATTCAGCAACCATAGAACCACATGTTTTCTATCGGCGAAAGAGCGAGTCGTCCAGGGAAGCAATTCAATCTGGTGATTGACGAAGAACCTTTGGACAATGCGTACCACGTGTGGTCGCGCATTATCCTGATGAAAAATGGCTGTGGCCAAGCCCTGAAGGTAAGGAAGGACACCTGGCTCCAACATCTCGGAGATGTAGCACTGGCTGTATAAAATACCGACAATGCGTCCTAAAGGAGTGCAAGAGTGATATCCAATACCACCCAATACCATAATACCCGGTTCAGGACCAGTGTGGCGGTGCATAACGCGGATGTTCAGCATCCTCTCTCAAAGGTGTCTCCATACTCGAATCCAACCATCGTGGTGTTGCAGACAGATGCATGATTCGTCAGTAAAGACAACTTCATTCTATTCTGCCGCCCCCATCCTTCTTTTATCGCACCATTGGCGGTGGAGACGTCCGTGGTTCTGCGTCAAGGGTAACCAAGCAATGGACGTCTTGCGGACAGACTACTGTGCTGTAAACGGCGTCGAATGGTACGCGCAGACACTGAATGAAGCGTTATAGTCTTAATGTGCTTTGCTATGGTTCGTGATGTGACTGAATTCCGTCATTGCTTTGCGCACAATTTGCCTGTCCTCGCGTGAAGTGATGCACTGAGAAGGATGCGATTGACCACGTCGGTCTGCCGTATTCTCCTGCATCGAACGATCACATATCGGCATTACAGTTGTTTGGTTTCGTCTAAAAGACTACCGATTTCCCTGAAAGTAATCCACAATCTCGGTAGGCCACAATCCTTCCTCTGTCGAACTGAGATACTTGATCAAAAGTATATCGCTGTTTTTTACGACACATAACTGGTCATTTTTTGATGAAACCATGATTACCGAATTTGATATCGTCGAAATCTCCAAGCTTTAAGTAGCGCTTTGAGGTGGCGCCACAAGCACGCGTGATGTGTGTCTGTGCTGAAATTCTAATCATTTGCATATCTCACCTCCGGTAATGCATGTTGTGAATTTCATGTTATTTGCATGCTTTTTTTCGGGTGTTACATTTACGGTGGCCAGCAGTGTATATCAAAGCTTGTCGCGAGATTTACCTGTGTAGTTAAACAAGCAAATTGAATAAGTTGGTCTGATTGATTTTATTTTTTAAAATTTTTAAACCAAGAGAGTAAATACGAATACAGTAAGACCCCGCTTAACGCGGGATACACGTTCCATCAAAGTAGAGCGTAATATGAAACAGCGTTAAATGAGATTATCTCATTAGGTAAATAATGGGGTTCGGGGAAGATGGGTAGAAAAATAGTCTGGTATTTTACCAATAAATTTATTAACTATGTTTTTTATAACAATAAAACAATTTTTTTTTCTAACGAATAGAGAAACATAATAAACGAATATGCAAGTAAAAATAAATAAAAGTCTAAGTATTTATGTTTGCATTTTAGATCAATCAGTCTCTCTTCTGTATTTCCAATTTTCTGCCTTTTTATCAAAAAGGTAGATTGGTTTAATGACATTTTGCGTTCAACTTCATTGTCAATCCATATAGAAAGTCATTTTTCCATTTCCTCTATTATATTATTTGTAGAATGGGTAATTCTAGTTGCAGACCTTGTCGCAGTTGCAGTTACCGAAGGCAGTATTTTTTCTTTATTCTTAAGAATGGTCCTTATTGTTGAAGTTGCCAAACTCAATGCAGCACCGATTTGAAATTGACGTTCACCAGTACCTAATCTTCTAATCACTTGCATTTTAGTTTCTAATGAAATGCTTTTTTATGCTTTATTTTCGTGTTTTTTACTATCACCCATGATAAAAACTAAAAATCATAATATTTGTCACTATAGCAATCGTTATATTATATTAATTTATGCGTATAATAACGTCAACAAATGTTTGAAACGATAAAAATACTTTCGTATAATACCGACGGAAAGAAGAAACACAGATAAACTGCTTCGGATATAGGGAAGCCTAACGCTGCTTGTTATTTCGGAGAATCCCACAATTCAAATAAAAGAGCTTTAAACCAAAACTGCGTTAAGCGGGATTTTTCTGTACTTAAATCTCTCGACAAGCTTTTATATTATAAATTGTGTAATGACGTTATAAGTTGATAGCAAAAAGTTTTAAAAGAAAAGTTTTTATTTTTTTAAAGCATTTAAATAAAATCTTGTTTTTAAAATTTTTTTTTACTTATAATTTATTAAGATATTGAATTGAAATTTTCAGAAAATGTTTATTTATTTTTATCTGCAGTCCATACTATTATCTAATCTCTGTATATATATTTATGTATGTTATTGCATATATTTGTGAAAAGAGCATTAGTTTCTTGTAAAAAATTGAGTTCTTGCCTAATAAATGGCACCTTTCAAAAACTTTCAAAAGTATTGCAAATCTTACAGTTCCAAGTATAGATAAAGATGTTATTTATGTACTGTATAAATATTATTCAAATACATTAATTAGAATACCTTACCGTAACTACAATTTTTTACTAAATTTTCACTCGAAAATCCTAATATATTCAAAACTATTTTTAATTATGTGGAAATTGTACTTGAATTCCTAGTTTTATGCCCCATTTCAAATAAAAAAGCGTTTATTTAGTTTAAAATTTACATATTTTAAAAAAAGTGCTCCGAAGTTAGTCACATACATTAAGTGACCACTGAAATTTTAAAAAAAAATGATGAAACAAAAATACACTTTTTCCAGAGGATAATTATCTTCATTTATCTAATACTTTCGTATTAACTAGTATTCTGTGCACACAGGCTTCAAGAAATAAACTATTTTGCAAGTTTAGCATGTGCTTCAAAATAATAAGATAACATAATCAAATTAAATTTAATCATTTCTAAAAATTGTTACCACTTTTTTTCACTTTATTTTTTATTCGGGGCATGGTCAAGTCAATGGGGGCTTCTTGTTGCTCTATGGCCAACCCTGTTTCAAAATGATCCAAAAACGAGATGCGATCATTACTCTCGTGAAACAGGGAAGGTACCGTCTCAAGCACCTGGGGGTTCTTGGGTATGAGACGGGGAAATCCCTTGTGGCGAGTAGTTTCCAAATACGGAAGCCATGATTTGATCCATTGAAGAGTCGTCCGTCAGGGTCGGCTCCAAAGTCTCGACCACAGGTGGTGGATCTGGTTGAAGGATCTGCACAGGTGGTGGATCTGGTAAAAAGAGCTGCACAGGTGGTGTCTTAGGCACAGGTGGTTGAAAGACTGGTATCTTCACAGGTGGATCTGGAATCTGCACAAGTGATGTCGTCCGTTCAAATGGTCGAGGTGGATCTGGTAGAAGGGTCTGAGGTGTTGTCAGCACAGGAGGCTCTAAAATACTCACGGGTTGAGGGGTATCCAAGGCCGTGGAATGTCTGGGAATCAACGCAAGAGCCACAGGTGGTCTGATGACAGGTGTGATAAACACTCTGTTCCGTTTGGAGGAAGGCCCTGGCTGTTCTTCCAAAGGTCGTTTGTTTGTCTCTGCAGGTGCATGAGCCGGGCTAGGAGGAGGTAGCTTGTAGGCTTTTTGATCGTACCGTTTCATTTTTCTAAAATCCTCCAGGTTAAATTCATTCTCCATGAGCTGGGGAGAATGGTTTTGGAGATAATGTCCTAACCAAACACAGTAATTTGAACCGTCAACAAGATGTAACGGGTTACAGCCGGGATCGGGTACGCCGTGTGGGGTTCCAACACCATTCGATGATAGAGCATCTGATCATATGGCTCAAAGCTCCTCTTAACAAATTGAAATTGGTTCGACACCTGAGACTGGAAGAAGGAAATTCATAGATTAATATGGGGACGTTGGTCGTTTGAATAAGGTGAATCTCGCCAGGCTTTACCGTTCGGAATCCAAAAGTAAAGTCTTTTTTCACAAAAAACATGTCGTTATAAATGTACACCATCCTCTTATCGGTGTTTTTCAGGGGTCGATCGGGATTTTTCAAAAGTCCCTTGGAGATTTTCTCCCACAAGACATCGTCGGGCCTGAATTCGTTCACGTGCTTTGCCTCCATGATGGCACGCTTGAAATTATCCACCAGCGTCTTTTTTGGTACCAATTGTCTTTGCAAAAGAAGGCAAAAACTCGTTTCGTGTTGGGTTCCTCGTAAATGATGCAAGCACGGACTTGTCCCTGCCGAGCTGCATATTCCAAAGCATCTGGTTTCTCGGGCAGAGTCACGAGCACCAGGGTCGTTGAAATGTGCTCGGGAAAGGCATCGATTTGGTCCATCGTGCACTGATGTGAAGCGTCGAGACGAGTCTTCTTTTATACTTTTAAGGTATCCGACTAATTGTGACAACTTTTTTTTTTAAATAATGGATATATGGAGATCTTTTTGTGGTTTTTAGATTTATTTAGTACATTTAAAAAAAAGACTAAAATTAAGAGTTTAAAATTAATATATTACTATTAAAATGGGAAAAAATGGGTAAAAATTGACAAAATATTGCATAAACGGGGCCCGTTCTGTACAAATAGTAAATTAATAGATTTTCAATTTTTCAATTTTGATGTATTACTTTGCTATTCCTTTTTGAAGTGATAAGAGATATTTTAGTTTTTACAAAAACTAGGGCACTTTATTGCTTGGACAGAGCAGAGTTCACAGACTCTAGCCCCCTGGATTCAATTGGCTCAAATGGTGTTGAATGTGGGTTATGGGCAGAAATGGCCCGATACCGTGTTTCAAGTGCCCGATGCATGTCCCATCTGAATCACTTTTATACACAAGCAAGAAAGAACACAGTGTAGACATGTGTTTCAGAAAAAGAGCCTTTTACAACACTTGGACATTCGCAACACCTATTCCATTTGCAGAGCATTGTTGATAGACCCATAAACACCATGTTGAGCCGTAGAAAAATGGGAGAATGATTACTGGAAAGGAGCATAGCTCGGGACCAGTAGTCGTTCTTCCATTTTTTTGGGAGAACAACTCTCATTTTTTTGGAAGGGCCCCTCCTCTCGCCAACGTTGGCAGAGATGGAAAGAATAATTTTGGAAAATATTTTTACACCACAAAGGAACAAGAGGGATTCTCATGACTCACGACTATATCAACAATAAATAAGAAGCAGTAATAAAGAAGAAACTTTCTCTCTACATGCTTGCTGCATTCATAACTCTATATTAACCCTCCTAGCGGTTAGCACGGAAAATTCCGTCATTGTAAAGATGCTTCGAAAATGCACTGCACGGGTTTTTTTGCCTTCAAGTAACATTTTAAAAAGCGGTTGAGCCGTACTTTTCTGAAATCCTTTCCCCCTTTTAAAGGATTAACATCTTGAAAGATAATTAGAGACGGTGGAAGCAACACAGCAGGACAGTGATAGGAAGTTTTATGGCTCGCAGGGACCCCCGTGTTTTGACCCGGGAGTAATCGTAAAAATCGGGGGGATTTCTTTAGACACCAGGAAGTGTTTGTTCGTGAGCTTGTATTTTAGAAGTTTTGAAAAGTTCCAACGCATAAGTAAAATATGTTATAATTCCCTTTTGGTTTCATATTAATTTAAAACTGTAACAAGTTGGGGCGTGTCAGGGCAATCTACTATTTTATATAGTTAGACAAATTATCTTTTTTAAAGTATATTCTTTCACTTCATTTTCCTTATCTTAATGAATGCTTTCAGTTTTTGAAACAGGATTATTTCATTATAAGATGCCAGAAAAAAATTAATAAAACACCAAAAACTTTAAATTTTGAAACCTTCTCAGCTTTCCACCCACTAAAAATGAATAAATTTAAACATTATCAAATAATTTGAAACATTTTCTTACACTTTGATAAAAATAATAACGAAAAAAAACTAATTAAGATTTATTAGTTTTTTTCTCTTTAGATTTAAAAGCCCAAGTGTTCAGGGAAGTTTACGTACAGTGCCTAGTTATATATTGTTAAAAATCCCTGAATTATATTTGAATTTTAAGTGCTTGAACTTCAGTTTACATCAAAGACAACATGAATGAAGATTTTCCACATTTTTTTATAACTTGAATGTTTGAATAAATGGTAATCAAAAATATACGGAAAAATTTACAGTAGGCATTTATGCATATAAACATAAAAATCAATTTTAAATTCGAGCTTTTCAAAAACATTCGAATTATTCTTCAAAAATATCTATTTATGCAAAATACCTCAATATTTATCTTTTTTTAAAGGCTAACTGAATAAGTAATTAAAATCTGGATATTTTTTGAAATCTCGACCGTATAAATCTAGAAATTTTATGTTAGAAATTTCATTTGAAATTTTGAAAAAAAAATGTATCGTGCAGTTAAAAATTATTTACCATAAGTTTTAGCAATTGTTTGAGTATAATAAAAATTTCAAATTTTATTACATAGCTTCTTTGGTATTTTTAAATATATTTCGAAGATTTCATACAATTCAGTTGAAAACTGCATGCTCAGAGCAAAAAATAAAAAATAAACTAAAAAATTTGACGAATATACAATAAAGTTTTACATAGAAGCAAAACTGAGAAGCTAAAGCGTAGGACTGAAAAAATTTGAGTATATTTGAAGTATACATATATATATATATATTATTTAGTTTTCGAAATACTTATTTTAAAAAAAGTTCACACAGAAAATTTGTGTGCGTTATGTTATACTTAATATTAATTAAATGGTTAAAATAATATTTTAATAATTAACATGTAATCGCTTGATGATACATTCATATATTAATAAAAATTATAATGGTCATTGATGCGAATGTCCAGAAATTTATGTAATTTTAAATTCAGACATTAAGATATTGATGTAGAAAATATAAAATGGCCATTTAAAATACATGAAAAATGCAGTCTGCTATAAAATGATCTTGACAAACAGAATACGGCATTTTCACTTACTATGGCAGAGCCGGCTTAGTCGGGGCGATCTGGAAAAACAGAGAGGGAACCACGGTTTTGATGGATGTCGCTCTAGCTTTTAAAGTTCTCCAGAAAAATATATATATATAAATTACAAATGCACACACACACACAAAAACAAGTCTTGTAATCTTCCATACATTTTTATAACAATGAATTGTATAATTGGCTTCCAATACATTGTTGTGTTTGGCAATATCTAATGTAACCAACTCTACTTTAGATAGATTTTTACTACTTTTTCGTAACCATATTCGTTTTAAAATTAATTCGTGCAGCCAAAATACACCTTTTGCACTCTTAAAAATTTATGTAAACTATAACGGTTAATTTTAATTTATGCAACTTGTGCAATGATCATAATTAACCATTTCCGTCTAAACAGTTTACATGGAAAAAAAAGTTTTGACTCCCTCATTCATTAGTGAAATTATATAAGATTCTAACATAAAATTTTATTTTTCACCGAATAGGGTTAAGTGGTAGTGTATAGTGCTTCCAAATTGCAGGTCCGTGGTTCTATTAATGGACTGGGCAAGGTCGACTCTGCCTTTCATCCCCGTCACATTGGGTCGACAAATGAGTACCAAGCTTGCTTGGGGTCTGAAACACTGAAGGTCTCTCTTCAGACAGACTACCAAATCGGGACATCTGTTCATGCACCTCAGCGCCCAATGATCACGTATATTGGGATGGGCATAGTAGTTCCTGATCCTCATGGATTGTTGTGCCTCTGAGTTTGAGTTTTAAGTTTGAGGATTACCTCACTTTGGGGATACCCCTTAGATAAACATGTATTTCTACTCATTTGCAATTAAACATTTTTCTTTCAATTACGTTTATTTCAGGAGGAAGTTTGATTTTTCAAATGTATTTGCTTAATAACATGTATATTTGTATTAAAATTATAATCAATCCAAAATTACATGTTTTTTGCTCCTCTAAAAGCTTTTAGGATTTTAGAACTGATAGTACAATCCATATACGTTTTATAGTAGTATATTTAAAAAAGATAAAGCCATTTTTACGACAGTGTGAGCTTTTATGCCTCGTTTATAAATATAAAAAATTGCATTCAGCTACAGTTTTTAAAATGTACTGAAATAAGTGGAGGAATAGGATATATTTACTTATTATTAATATTTTTGACTGCAGTAAGATATATTTATACTTCAGTTTCTTTACAATTTGAATAGATGTTGTAAGCCATTTTCTGAATAATTTAAAATTGAATATAAACCCATAGGCTGTTTAATATTGTAAAGTGTTTCATTTTGATACCAGCACACATTAAAATAAGGCTCATTTGCATTTATATGATCAGCTTTAGAGATATTTAAAGTTTCAAAAATAGTCTACACGTACGAAAACATTCTTTCAAAACCGCGCACCACATCTCATACTATGTCTTCCATACAGCAGGAAATATTTGTGTACGCTCAAAAAATTTAAAACAGGATACATTTCAAAATGTTAAAATTGTTTTTAAAATTTGGTACGGATACATTGTGGAACTGTCGGTTAACTTCACTGAACAAAATGGTTTTTAGTGTAATGTTTTGAAAGACCAAATTAATTAGGGAAAACTTTTCTCACAATAGAACTTGTAATGACTGAATTGTGTGAAAATGTAGTTATCGATGTGTGACATTTTTTCTTGTAATAAAAGAAACAGAAAGATAAGAAATTAAACTTGAGTAAAAAATGGTTAGAAGTACTGTCATGCGCATTTAAAGTATATCCCCCATTAAAATTAAAAAATTATTGACTGAATGTGTGTTATGTCCATCAAAAATGCCGATGTAGAAAATAAATTTTTATTTAATACAAGAAGTTCGAAAAGGAGAACACTAGGAATGAAAATTTAGACTTTTTCCGAAAAATGTTCAGTTAACATAAAAATATCATTTATATGATTTTAATTAAAATAAATTAAAAGTATTGTGGGAGATCCTTTTTTATGTTACTTTAAATTAAAAATATAATTGAATAGAGACAGATCGGTTTTATTTCATAAATATAATCATCGCATGTATGCAGTCGGTCGAAAAAATAGTTGAGCTCCGTGACCCGCGTTCAAAAAATGATTAGAAAGGGAAAACGACCTTTTTTGAACTGACCTTTGTTGAAATCGTCTCATTTGAAATTTATCATGAACACCCTCTCCTTTGAAATTAATCATTTGAAATTCATCATGAACACCCTCTCATTTGAAATTCATCATGAACACCATCTCATTTGAAACTGTCTCATTTGAAATTCATCATGAATACCATCTCATTTGAAACTGTCTCATTTGAAAATCATCATGAACACCATCTCATTTGAAACTGTCTCATTTGAAATTCATCATGAACACCCTCTCATTTGAAATTCATCATGAACACCATCTCATTTGAAACTGTCTCATTTGAAATTCATCATGAACACCATCTCATTTGAAACTGTCTCATTTGAAATTCATCATGAACACCCTCTCCTTTGAAATTCATCATGAACACCCTCTCATTTGAAATTCATCATGAACACCATCTCATTTGAAACTGTCTCATTTGAAATTCATCATGAACACCCTCTCATTTGAAACCATCTCATTTGAAATTAATCCTTTGAAATTCATCATGAACACTATCTCATTTGAAACCATCTCATTTAAAACCCTCTCCTTTGAAACCCTCTCCTTTGAATCCCTCTCCCCACCGTATTTTGGTTCCCCCCTTTTCGTTTCCAACGACTCTTTTTACCTGACTCTTGTCCCCCTGCTTTTTATCCACACCCTACCTTTCATGTTTCCATCCCCAAGGAACGTTCCCACGGCTCTTTTTGTGTGCATTGTGTCCCTTTTCACCCCATTTTGTATCCCCACGTTGTGTTTAGGCTCTCGATTTCAATTGCCCTTCAAACTATCCCAGGGACGTAGGTCGGAATGGGCAAGGTAAAATTTTTCAAATTTCCCACCAAAAGATTTTTCAGGGCCGAGAGAAAATGTTTTATTCCACCCCACAGCGACGATTGAGACAGGGGTCAAATGAAATGCTGGACAGGGGTCAAATGAAATGCTGGACAGGTCCAATGACATGTTGGACAGGTAAAATGACATGCTGGACAGGTCCCATGACATGTTGGACAGGTCCAATGACATGTTGGACAGGTAAAATGACATGCTGGACAGGTAAAATGACATGCTGGACAAATCCAATGACATGTTGGACAGGTCCAATGACATGTTGGACAGGTAAAATGACATACTGGACAGGTCCAATGACATGTTGGACAGGTCAAATGAAATGAACGACACAAAAATAGTTTTAACACGGGGGTCTAATGACATGCTGGACAGGTCAAATGAATGAACGACACAAAAATAGTTTTAACACGGGGATCTAATGACATACTGGACAGGTCCAATGAAATGTTGGACAGGTCCAATGAAACAGAGGTCTCCCAAAAATAGTTTTAACACGGGGGTCTAATGACATTCTGGACAGGTCCAATGACATATTTGGTGAGAGGCCCACCTCATTCCAATCTAGGTGACGATTCACAGGTAATTTGATGCATCTAGGGGGACCACCTCATTCCAATCTTGGTGACGATTCACAGTGATACATCTAGGTGAGAAGGCCTCCCATCTTGGAAACGATTCACAGTGATGCATCTAGATGAGAAGGGGCGATTCACAGGTTCCAATCTTGGTGTGGACCCGAAAAAAGAGGAGGGAACTGCCCCCCTATTTTCGGTCTTGAAGATTTTTGCTAAAAAACATTTAATGTGACAGAATTTGAGATGGAAACAAGACTCCAAATCCTGACAGTCTTAACAAAAAACATTTAGCCATTCAAAAGCACTCCGAAGGTGCTGGCCTTTTATACTCTAATGCGGTCACGTGAAACAATTTCTATTGGCTCCAACGTTGTACACCGAGTCGACTCGATTGGCCCAGAAAGATTATTCAGCCTAAATGAGTGCACATTAGCTGAGCGATCCAAACTTGGTAATCCGAAAAAAAGGGGGGCCGATCGACTCGATCCCCCTTTTCCAATTTTTTTTACAAAATTGAAACGCCAAAGTTGGGCTCAAACAATATTCTGACGCGTGACCCAGATTTCTAAATACGATAGGGGTGGTCCAACAAGTGTTGTACCGAAATCATTCTGACAAAAAAATGAGACTTGTTCATTATTTATTGAAAAAATATATACAATGAGTTACAGGCAACTATT
>BMAU01003616.1:0-5000 GCA_019973935.1 Trichonephila clavipes | reverse complement strand
GAAAAATTTTTTTAAATGAAAAAATGAAAACGACAGTTAAAAAACTGTCCTTTACAAGTAAAAAAAAAAAAAATTTTTTTTTTTTAGTATTGTTTAAAACTTTTATTCTTCACGATTGTCTTGAGGAAAACGTTTTCCACACTCTAGGTTTGACTGCTCATCCATGGTGATCGTGCATCCATGTTGGTTTTGTGACGTAGTATAGATTAAAACTTTTATTCTTCACGATTGTCTTGAGAGTTTTTCCACACTCTAGGTTTGACTGCTCATCCATGGTGATCGTGCATCCATGTTGGTACTGTGACGTAGTATAGATTAAAACTTTTACTTCACGATTGTCTTGAGAGTTTTCCACACTCTAGGTTTGACTGCTCATCCATGGTCCATCCATGTTGATACTGTGACGTAGTACAGATTAAAACTTTTACTCTTCACGATTGTCTCAAGAGTTTTCCACACTAACCGCTCATACATGGTGATTGTCCATCCATGTTGGTACTGTGACGTAGTATAGTTTAAACCTTTTTACTCTTCACGATTGTCTCAAGAGCCACACTCAAGGTTTGATCGTCCATCCATGGTGGTACGGTGACGTAGTATAGTTTAAAACTCCCAAGATTTTTTCCACACTCAACGTTTGACCGCTCCTCCCTGCTCCATCCATGGTGGTACTGTGACGGACGCATTTAAAGACGCCACGGATTCCTTTTGCAATCGCATCCTGTTTGAAACGTATAAAAGCGAGGGGTGCTTTCAACACTTTATCATGGACCCGATTGATGCCTTCCCCGAGCACCTTTCTACCACGGTGGTGCCCGTGACGCTGCCCGATAAACCCGATGCATTGGAATATGCTGCTCGGCAGGGCCAAGTCCGAGCTGGTATCATCTACCAAGAGCCCACCGCCAAACGGGTGTTTGTTCTGTTTTGTAAAGACCATTGGCATCAAAAAAAGACGTGGTTGGACAATTTCAAACGGGCCGTCATGGAGGCAAAGCATGTCAATGAATTTAGACCCAACGACGTGATGTGGGAAAAAACATCCAAAGGCCTGTTGAGAAATCCAGACAGACTGCTAAAAATACCGACAAGAGAATGGTTTACATTTACAACAACATATTTTTTGCCAAAAAAGATTTTACCTTTGGCTTGCGAACGGTGAATTCCGGAGAGATTCACTTGATTCAAACGACGCATGTACCCATGTTGATCTATGAATTACCAGCCTCCAGTCTCAAGTGCCGAGCCAATGTGATTCAGGGAAGTTTTGAGCCCCATGACCAAATGCTCTACCATCGAACCATCTTGGAGCCCCACACGGCGTATCCGATCCCGGCTGGAACACACTACATTGTGTTGACGGTTCAAAAAACCACCTTTGGTTTGGACATTATCCCCGAATCCCTTCTCCCCCAGCTCATTCAGAAGGGATTCCACGTGGGAGATTTCCGAAAAATGAAAAAGTTTAATCAAACTCCTTACAAGCTACCTCCACCTACCCCGATTCATTTACCGGCCGAAAAGCGACCTTTGGAGGAAAAGGCTCTACCCAAGAACTGAGTGCGTCCCGTCATGAGACGTGTGTCCAGACGATCTGAACGACCGATGGCCCCTGTGCAGATTCCACAACCACCTGTGGCCGATTCCAGATGTCCTAGAACCTGTGCCGATTCCACTTGTCCCACCATCACCTGTGCAGATTCCAGATGTCCTAGAACCTGTGCCGATTCCAGATGTCCCACTATCACCTGTGAATATTCCACAACCACCTGTGCATATTACAGATGTCCTAGAGCCACCTGTGCAGATTCCAGATGTCCTAGAACCTGTGCAGATTCCAGTGTCACAAGTCCCAGAACCACCTGTGCAGATTCCACTTGTGCAGATTCCAGATGATCCAGAACCTGTACAGATTCCAATGCCACAAGTCCCACAGCCACCTATGCAGATTCTCCCAGAACCTATGAACATTCTACATGTTCCACAACATGTACAGATTCCAGTGTCACAAGTCCCACAGCCACCTATGCAGATTCTCCCAGAACCTGTGCAGATTCCAGTGTCGCACATCTCACAGTCACCTGTGCAGATTCTACATGTATCAGAACCTGTGCAAATTCCAGTGTCACAAGTCCCACAGTCACCTGTGCAGAGTCTCCCAGAACCTATGCAGCTTTTCCCAGAGCTCGACATGTTGGACCCTTTGGAGTCGACAGATGCATTCGACCAGCTCATGTCGTTTGTATTTGGACCCCAAGAACTCCAGCTGCTTCACACGGTACCCTCTATTTTTTGATGAGAATCTCTTCTCTTTCCTGGATGAAAGGGAGCCTATGGACTTGACATGCCCCGACTAAACTGTTGTGTCAAAAATATCGCATTTAAACCCATCCCACCCATGGATCTGTCAATAGTTGCCTGTAACTCATTGTATATATTTTTCAATAAATAATGAACAAGTCTCATTTTTTGTCAGAATGATTTCGGTACAACACTTGCTGGACCACCCTATCGTATTTAGAAATCTGGGTCACGCGTCAGAATATTGTTTGAGCCCAACTTTGGCGTTTCAATTTTGTAAAAAAATTGGAAAAGGGGATCGAGTCGATCGGCCCCCTTTTTTCGGATTACCAAGTTTGAATCGCTCAGCTATTGCACTCATTTAGGCTGAATAATCTTTCTGGGCCAATCGAGTCGACTCGGTGTACAACGTTGGAGCCAATAGAAATTGTTTCACGTGACCCGCATTAGGTATAAAAGGCCAGCACCTTCGGAGTGCTTTTGAATGGCTAAATGTTTTTCGTTAAGACTGTCAGGATTTGATCTATTTAAATCTCAAATTCTGTCACATTAAATGTTTTTTAGCAAAAATCTTCAAGACCGAAAATAGGGTGGCAGTTCCCTCTTTTCTTTTTCGGGTCCACACCAAGATTGGAACCTGTGAATCGCCCCTTCTCATCTAGATGCACTCGTGAATCGTTTCAAGATGGGAGGCCTTCACCTATGATATCACTGTGAATCGTCACCAAGATTGGAATGAGTGGGCTCTCCAGATGCATCCAAATTACCTGTGAATCGTCACCTAGATTGGAATGAGAGGTGGGCTCTCACCAATATGTCATTGGACCTGTCCAGAATGTCATTAGACCCCCGTGTTAAAACTTGTTTTAAGGAGACCTCTGTTTCGTGGACCTGTCCAACATTTCATTGGACCTGTCCAGTATGTCATTAAGATCCCATGTTAAACTGGTTTGTGTCGTTTCATTTCATTGACCTGTCCAGCATGTCATTAGACCCCCGTGTTAAAACTATTTTTGTGTCGTTCATTTCATTTGACCTGTCCAACATGTCATTGGACCTGTCCAGGTATGTCATTTTTTACCTGTCCAACATGTCATTGGACCTGCGTCCAATATGTCATTGGTTTGTTCAGTACGTCATTTTACCTTGAAACCAGCATGTCATTTACCTGTCCAACATGTCATTGGACCATATCCAACATGTCATGGGACCTGTCCAACATGTCATGGGACCTGTCCAGCATGTCATTTACCTGTCCAACATGTCATTGGAACTGTCCAACATGTCATTGGACCTGTCCAGCATTTCATTTGACCCCTGTCCAGCATTTCATTTGACCCCTGTCTCAATCGTCGCTGTGGGGTGGAATAAAACATTTTCTCTCGGCCCTGAAAAATCTTTTGGTGGGAAATTTGAAAATTTTACCTTTGCCCATTCCGACCTACGTCCCTGGGATATTTGAAGGGTTGAATCGGGGTCAACACAACGTGGGGATACAAAATGGGGTGAAAAGGGACACAATGCACACAAAAAGAGCCGTGGGAACGTTCCCTTGGGGATGGAAACATGAGAAATGTAGGGTGGATAAAAAGCAGAGGACAAGTCAGGTAAAAGAGTCGTTGGAAACAGAAATAACCAAAATACGGTGGAGGGAGGGATTCAAGGAGAGGGTTTCAAAGGAGAGGGTTTTAAATGAGATGGTTTCAAATGAGATAGTGTTCATGATGAATTTCAAAGGATTAATTTCAAATGAGATGGTTTCAAATGAGATGGTTTCAAATGAGAGGGTGTTCATGATGAATTTCAAATAAAGAGACAGTTTCAAATGAGATGGTGTTCATGATGAATTTCAAATGAGACAGTTTCAAATGAGATGGTGTTCATGATGAATTTCAAATGAGACAGTTTCAAATGAGATGGGTTTTCATGATGAATTTCAAATGAGAGGGTGTTCATGATGAGTTTCAAATGATTAATTTCAAAGGAGAGGGTGTTCATGATGAATTTCAAATGAGACAGTTTCAAATGAATGGTGTTCATGATGAATTTCAAATGAGACAGTTCTCAAATGAGATGGTGTCATGATGAATTTCAAATGAGAGAGGGTGTTCATGATGAGTTTCAAATGATTAATTTCAAGGAGAGGGTGTTTCATGATGAATTTCAAATGAGAGGGTGTTCATGATGAGTTTCAAAGGATTAATTTCAAAGGAGAGGGTGTTCATGATGAATTTCAATTGAGACAGTTTCAAATGAGATGGTGTTCATGATGAATTTCAAATGAGACAGTTTCAAATGAGATGGTGTTCATGATGAATTTCAAATGAGACAGTTTCAAATGAGATGGTGTTCATGATGAATTTCAAATGAGAGGGTGTTCATGATGAGTTTCAAATGATTAATTTCAAAGGAGAGGGTGTTCATGATGAATTTCAAATGAGAGGGTGTTCATGATGAGTTTCAAAGGATTAACTTCAAGGAGAGGGTGTTCATGATGAATTTCCAAATGAGACAGTTTCAAATGAGATGGTGTTCATGATGAATTTCAAATGAGACAGTTTCAAATGGGATGGTGTTCATGATGAATTTCAAAAATGAGACAGTTTCAAATGAGATGGTGTTCATGATGAATTTCAAATGAGAGGGTGTTCATGATGAATTTCAAATGATTAATTTCAAATGAGAAGGTGTTCATGATA
>BMAU01003613.1:0-21606 GCA_019973935.1 Trichonephila clavipes | reverse complement strand
TGCTCTGCAATGCAGGACCCCATCCAGGCACCACTTGGAACTACAAGACAGGCGGGATTATACACCAGCTGATAGAGCAGCCAGGACATGCTGGTTAGGCTGTCCCGGGCTCCTGTACTATCTGGCGGCCTGAGACGCAAAACTCAGCTTTTCTCCGATACCCTCTACATGGCCGCTTCCTCCAAGACCCCACCTCACCAGTCCAAAGGTCCTCAGAAGTTCAAAACTCCGCTCCAAGTGCCAGTTTTCCCAGGGGAGAAGTCCGTTGTGTCATCATACCAAAAGTGAAAAACCATCAGACACAACTTCATTCCACTCAGTCCTGGTCTGCCACAGGACTTCGTGGCAGAAAAAATAAAGATAATAAGGAAAGAAAAGCATTGTCAATGGAACACAAATAAAACAAAATAAATAGTCGAACATAAAAGAAGCAACAAAATCAAAATATTGAAAGAAAGTTAAGGAAATCAAATGAAAAAAGAACGCAATATAAAATATAAACCAAAATACGTTAGTAAAAAATTTCAAATTTTTTACCAGAAAAAAACAAATTTAGAACAAAGTTCATTGTGTAATGTAGGTCTGTGGTCACGACGTGAAATGAAGAAAAGGGAAATTTGAATGGCAAGAAAGAGGGCCGAAAATAGAGAAAGATCACTAGAGTTCCCCGGGTTCGTGTAGCCCGTGTTTACCAAAGACAGTAAACACCTAGGGAAAAGGAAAAGATCACTAGGACACCTCGGGAGCGTGAAACCCGTACTCACCTAAAGAAGGTGAGCCCCCTGAGGGGAAGAAATTAGTGGAATAAGAATTATAAGATTTTACAAGTATGTTATATAAATTTTTTTTATGTACCTTGTTTTTATAACGGACTAAAAAGCATAATTTTTGTTTTAGTCTTTTCGTTTTTTTTTCTTCTTTTTCACATTTTCATGCATTGTCACCCACTTCTGAGCTATGGTTCAAATTTTAAGTCTAGCTCATCGAGAAGTTAGTTTAACCCTTTATCTACCACAGTATGATTTACTGCAATTTTTTTTCATACAATATTTATTTTTTTGGGTATCACTGCATTGAAAATTAAGGAATATACATAAGCAAAATACTCAACTTTGGAAAGTGAATTTGTTAGAGATAATTAATTAAATTGGTACTTTAAAGTACCGACAGCACACAAAGGTCTCAGATATTCTCATAAAACGAAAAGACCGAATGACTTCTTTAAGGGAACCAGGACATGCTCAAAAGAGTAAAATGCCAAAATTAAGATCCTTTGTTTATGAGACATATATTGCCACACGCATAAGTCCCGATACCAAGTCCCGATAGCCGAGTTGGCAGAGCGTTGGACTGAACTTCCTCAGGTCTCGGGTTCGAATCCCGGCCCCGGCAGATTTATCCAAAGACTGGAATTTTGTTCTCGTTTTTAATGTATTGTTTCTCTAGGTTCTAGATGAATCCATATCATTCTTTAGAGTGCATACTGGGTATTTCTCGAATATTCCGAAGTGTATAAAAGCAGAGTTCATCGCCAGTTGGGCATGTTCTCAGTCCAGTGTTGTATCGAGCTCCCAGCGTTAGAATAAATCTAATTGTTTGTTTAATTGAACTGTGTACTTCTTTCGAGCTCCGTGACAATATATATCATTTACAATTTCCAATAGAGCTTCGATTTTTTACGTTCTTAATAAAGATAATTTAATTATTTTGTAGAACTACAAAAATAACTCTTTACTCCAAAAGTTTTTTTAACTACTTAATTTAAGTAATACATAATTTTTGAGAATTGGTAATACATACTTATGTTTAGGAACCATTTTTTAAAAAGTATCGTTTTTTTATGCAAAATATTTTTTTACACATAAACAATACATAAAATACAGTGAATCCCTTTTTTTTAGTAAAATGTTTTAGTATAGTTTCTTTAAAAAGATTATGAAACTTTGAAAATTTGAAATTTTTTTATTTTTCTGCTTTTTTATACATAAAACTATTTTTTAAAAATTAGGCACTATCTTAATAGAAAAAATAGGCTTACTATATGCATAGGTATCTTGTACAGAAGTATAAAAATCTAGAATCATATAGTGCAATAGTTTTTTCTAAAAATGTACCTAAATGCAAAAAAATATGCTTTTGAGAAACAGTGAAAAAACTGAAAAAAAAACATTTTCACATGTTATACATTTGATTAGTATTTGCTTGCCTATTTTTATAGGACTAATAATAACCCTTAATCATTTTCTAGAGTTACAAAAGTAATTTTAAATTCATATGTGTTTATTTCCCTTTGTTTTAGTTAACATGAACATAATTTTCGAGATCTTGTAATACATATTTTCATGTATAGATATCATTTCTTACAAAAATATTCTTTGAATATACAAAAAATTTACACATATATATACAGCAACATATTAAACATAATGAACCAGTTTTTATATATAATGAATTAATTGCATAATTTCTTTAAAAGAATCATAAAACCTTAAAATTATGAAAATCTTAATTTTTTTGCATGCATAAATTTATTTTTTAAAAAATTAGACATTACATACCAAAAGATATTTTGTTCACTTTACAGAACGTTTATATAGATCAAACATGGAAACTACATATTTAAAGTTCAAAAGGTGTGTCAAAAAGGGCGTGGTCATTTGTTGCAATTTTTATTTTTCATATTTTTAGGGCTATTTATCAACACACATATAAGTATTATACAATTTTAGATTCAGAAAAATAAGCACTATTTTTAGAACTAAAATTGAAAAATCGATTTTTTTTCAAAGTATATGATGTCCCTGTTCCTTCGTAGTTTCAACTCTTAAAATGCTAAATAACCACAGATAATACTAATATTTTACAGCACAAAATAGATTAAAGATTAAGATAGATTTTTTAAAGATTTTTAAATTTTAAAATTTATTTACTTCTTTACATAAACTTATTTGATATTATTCCAAGAAACAGTATTTTTTTCACTAACACACAAAAATTCATCACTTTATGTGATTTTGAGTGAGTTTCAATTAAATGTTTTTTAAAGCACTGCATCCTGGGGTGAGAAAAGCTGTATATCTTAACATGAACTACTGCACTTTGAGTTCAGCCTCTTGAACATCATCTAAGAATCTTAACGAAAATTTCAGCAAGTAATTTGCTGAGACTCTTCATCAGAAAAATCATTTGTTAGTACATCACTGATTTCAGATGGTCGGTTCTATAATACAGTCGACTCTCGATAATTCGAAGTTGAGGGGACCAATGAAAAACTTCGAATTATCAAGAATTCGAATATCAAGAGGGTAGAAAAAAACTCTCAAAATACACGAAGAGAAGTTTTCCCAACACATTTAAATTTAAAACTATGTATTAAAGCAGCAATTTTACATAATTTTTTAAAGTACATTTATACAGTATAAAAATAAAACACAAAAGTTAAAGTCCTATGTTAAAGAATACACTTATGTCTTGAAAACAACAATTAAAAATTTTCATACTATATATTGGGTTGTTCGGAAAATAATTTACTGTTTTCCCGACAGAGGATTTAATTGTATGTTTTTGCATCCAACTTCACATTTAAGCCTTATAATTTTATATGCTTTGAGAGCTCATATAGCAAGGCTTGTGTGTGAGAAAATTCCAATTAATTCTACGCAGTAATTTTTGGTTGGTGCCCTTTTAAATATGGAGAGCGATATAGCAGCATTTTCGACATATCTTTACTGTTTACTACAGAAAGGGTAAAAATACTGTTCAAGCAGAAAGAAATTGACGTGTGTATGGAGAAGGTGGTAAGTACGCCAGTGCCAGAACTGGTTTTGCTAAATTTCGATCCGGCAATTTTGATGTCGAAGATGCACCACGTTCGGGAAGGCCTTGAAGCTGATAGACGCGATAAAGGCATTAGTTGATGCGAACCGGCGAATAACAACACGTGAGATCGGATTGAGGTTAAATTTATCAAATTCAACAGTTTATATGACCACTTGAAAGGCCTGGGATTATCTTCGAAGCTTGATGTATGGAGTTTCCGACATGTTCTCACAGAGAGAATCGCTTCTCAAACGTCACGAAAATGATCCGTTTTGAAGCGCATCATCACTTTTGACGAAAAGGTCATGGAGCAAAAAAAATGAACCGGCTCAAACCATTTCCAAAGCCGATTTCGCAAAAAAAGGTGATGCTGTCTGTTTGGAGGGATTTTAAAGGAATCGTTTTTTAGAGCTTTTACCGGATAACACAACGATTAATTCAGAAGTCTACTGTCATCAGCTGGACAAACTGAATGATGTACTTCAACAGAAAAGGTCCAAGAACTAATCAGCAGGAAAGGTGTAGTGTTCACCAAGACAACGCGAGACCTCACACAAGTTTGGCCACTCGCCAAAATCTTTTACAGCTTGAATGGGATACAATGCCAGCACCCACCATATTCTCAGACCTGGCACCATCGGATTATTACTTTTGTTCCGTCCAGTCAAAATTTTAGATGGTAAAACCTTCACCTCAAATGAGAAGTCAAAAACCCCTCGATCAGTTTTCTTTAGCAAAGACCAAAAATTTTATGAGCGTAGAAGTATGCTACTACCAGAAAGATGGCAAAAGGTGTTGGACCAGAACGGTCAATATATAATTTAATAAAATATTTGTTTATTATGCGAAACTGTCTTTAATTTCCACAAAAACGAAATTACTTTCCGAACAACCCAATATAATTAATCCTTTTGTCGAAAAATCTGTTATCTTTTTTTTTTTTTGCTTTAAGGCATTTCAATCTAATCTTTGTCAATAGACTTTTCTAGAACAAATGAAGCCTGTAAAATGACTGCATCAACATGATTTTGAAGGAAAAAGTTGTGTAGTTTGTTTAGTGACACTTTAGCTTCCTGACAGAGTTACCGGAGTCAACTCCTCCGATTCGTCTTCATCACTTTCTATATTATTGTGGTTCAAAGCCACAATTTCAGCGTCAGATAGAGCTCACACCATGCAGCAATGTCCATGTCAACCAACACGTAGTCGTCAAACGTCAAATCTTGTTCTGGGAAGATCTTCCCAAAGGGATGGTTCAGCATTAAATTCAGTGAGTGTATCGTCCCATCAACCAGATCGGCGAGGGGAAACCTGACTTTAAAACAGCTGTGAATTGTCAAAGGAGTAACAGCTCTCCAAGCCTTGTCAATCATGATCAAAGCTGTTAAAATAGAAATAGTAGTTACATTCTGCTGATTTTCGAGTTTATCCAAAACACTTTTTTAACGACTTCACGCCGATAAAAGTTTTAAAATTATGTATGATGCCTGGTCGAGTGGCTGGCTGAAGTTTTGAGGTTGTTTTGGAGGGGAAAACGGAAGCTTCACTTTCATAAAGGTGGTGCGTTATTGTGCACAGTACAATTGTCTAAAAATAAGAAATATGTCGTTTCTCTCTTTTCATATCCCAGTTCAGTCAGACCAACCATTCATTAATAAAGAGTTCGGTGGTCATCCATGCCTTCTTGTTTGAGCGGTATTTGGTAGGGAACGAGTTTATACCCTTGAAACACCGAAGTTTTTGCAGATTTTTCAGATGAGAGGAGTAATCTTTTCATGAGCCGTCCATGTTTACAGCCAGTAAAATAGTTAACCTCTCCCTTGCTATATTTTCCATGGCATTTTCTTTTGAATGTAAATGTTTTTTTCTGTAGCAAACACTTGAAAAAGAGTCCGGTTTCATCCAGTGTTGAAATTGTTACGTGGTTCGTATTCCTTTATTATATCCGAAATCGAGTTCTGCCACTTAGAACAAACGTTAATGTCAACATTTGAGCTTTCCACGCACGTTTTTTTGAAGACTATCCCATTCCTTTCTTAAAATTTGTAAGCCATCCCTCGCTAGCCGAAAACTCGATTCCTAATTCTTTGCGAATGCTTTAGCCTTTTCCTTCAATAAAGAGCCACCCATCGGAATATTCTGTCCTCGACGCTGTCTCATCTATGAAAACTAAACACTGTTCAGACGTGGAAAATTACCTTTACTAACGCGTTTTTCTCACTCTACTCGAAAGATGCACTAAAGATTTTCTCTTCATTTTTCAGAATATTAGAGAGCGAGCTCAGTGGGATTTCAAATGCTTTGGCTACATCGGCGTTCCTCTCACCTTCTTCAACTGATTCTTTCACCTTTTTGCTTTCATAAATTGTTAAGCACTTGTACTTTTTAAAAGAAGACACATGTCGTTCCTTTCGCGTGTTAAACCGACACTGAGGTGAGGTGTAAAGTAGTGGCCCAAGGTTTATCGAAATTAACAGGTAGGAAACGTAAATCACCAAAACTTTAGTAAAATAATATTTTAATTTAAAGATTTAAAAATCTCTAAAATGAACACAAGACGTATTCAAAGTTCACACTCAGCTACGGGGTATACTTAATACTTGAGGGTCGACAACTATGGCACGTGTAGTAATTCTTAGTGGCACGTTGTACACTTTTAAAAAATAATAGAATAAAGTTAAATCCCTGTCTCTCCTGTCTTTGCCTCATACATTTTATATAAAGGTTTTATTTCGCTTTCAATCCTCTGCCATAAAAAACGATTATGCTGAATTATATCTTGGATGTAGTTTGAGTGTTTTGTTTAAAACATCTGTTTAAATGTGACTCATTATTATATAGTAATAAATACTCAACGCAAATCAAAATTATTATGCAATACTTGTAAAAGAAAGCATCACTCATTACTGCACGGTGAATAAAGAAGTAGTTTTCCTTTATCCATCTAAAGCTTGGGTATCAACGGAAAAAAGAAACAAGATAGCTTAGGAATAAATCAAAATTCTGCGTAGCAAATACAGGAAATATAATAAACAAAGTAGTTATTCTATCAGCATGCACAATTTGAACTGAAAATAAGTTCAGTAAAAAACCGCTCGTGGGATAATTAGGTACAGGAAGTGAATCTAAATTCATAATATTGGAAGGTTAGAATTATATATATATATATATATATATATATATATATATATATATATATCAGGAGTTTTATAGGATTACTTCCGAATTATCGCGTGTTGTAGTCTGGCCAACCACAAATTTTACTTCAAAATATTGAGTTTTCCCAAACGTATGGTTTTATTTCGAAATATCAAAGAGTTTTTCTAGGGGCTGAGCATATACTTCGAATTAGCGAGAGGTTCGTATTATCGAAAGTTCAATTATCGAGAGTCACGACTGTATATCCACAAAGCCCCTTGAAGACTGAGCTCCTTTTTTACAAACTTTTTCTAAGAAAAGCAAATAATAAAAATAATATTAGCACCTTGAAAATCTCTAACTACTGTTAAATCTCTGCTACACATAAAGAAAATAAAATGTTATAAAATTATTTGAAATATAAGAATTCATATTTCATTTAATTGTGTCTACAAAAAAAAATACAAGCTCGGATTTAAAGTTACAAATTTTTTGATAACATTAAAGTAAAACAATAAAGGGAAAGCAAAATAAATCAGTTAAGCAAAGAAATGTTAAAAAGAAGCGCCAATTCTACTGCACTATAGTGATGCTGCTTTAACACAACAAAAATCAATAAGCTACACGGATGTTCTTGCTCCAACACCCAGTGTACTGTCGGTACTTATAAGTACCACAACGTTATTCAACTGTAAAATTAATTATACACTGTTCTCTTAAAACAGTCAAATCGTTTTCCTAGATCTTCCCTCAACATATAAAAAAATAAGACTTATCTTTTGACATTAACTACTTTTTTTGCAACAAAATGACAATCTTCGCATTCCGATCAAAACGTCAGCTGAAAATGCAGCTTCTGCTATAACACTATGTGCCCTCCTCACTAAAATACTCATCATAGAACCCATGCTGCTATATATCTTGAAAGAGTGGATTTAAAAATATTTCTGCTAAGTATTGTAGAGTAATCGTAAAAATGGTTATTCTATGCAGTTTTTAAAGTGAGTGGTACTTATAAAAGTACCGTCGGTAGATAAAGGGTTAAAATCAATTATAAAATTCCACCCCGGACAGACAAGATAGCGAATTAATAAATAAAAGGGTAATTAATAATTATTTTATTTATTTAAAGGATTTCTTATTAAAATAACGACTAACTGGTAATTGGTAATTTATATTTAGAATAAATAAAATAGTTTTTTTTTTAATTTCTTTTTCATATTTTGCATAAATACAACGAATTGCCTCTTATTAGTTGTAAAAACTTCACTCAAAGAATTACTATTGCTGTTAGCTCAAATCAACTTTAATTCATCATTTCTAAAAATTCAACCTCCTTCACATTCAAATTGAGTACAGTTACAATACATCAAACAGTTAATAATAAACAATAACGAGAGATTTTCACAAGAGTGGCTATTTGCATCTGATTTCCTCAACTAGGCTGAATGGTTAAGTGTTCACATGCTCAAAGGGTTCGCAATAAAGCGATTTTTTGAAAGCGAGTTAATAAGAAAACATGGGTAACCTGGGGGCCCTCTTTGACCCCAGAGCCACGAAATTGAAGACGTAGACGCAATTGGACCCGTACTATCGACAGGTGGTCTTTGTTCGTGTAAACTTGAGCGATTTCCGAAATTACGGAGCACCTGTCGAAATCGGGGCCCCACCTCTTCAGGGACTAGGGTTCAAAATTAAAACTTTTTTCACATCTTCATGCATTGTATTTCACTTCGAGTTGTGGTCCGAATTTCAAGTCTCTAGCTCACCGGAAGTTAGTTTAAAATCAATTACAAAAAATTCCCATCGGACAAACATACAAGCCTCTTCGGGACCCGGATTCTTTACTAGAACTTTTTTACATTTTCATGCATTGTCATCCGCTTCTGAGCTATGGTCGAATTTCAAAAAGTCTCTAGCTCATCAGAAAGTTAGTTTTAAAATCAATTACAAAATTCCACCCGGAAAAACAGGAAAGCTAGTTAATACAAGTAATATAAAAAAAATTAAGTCACAATTCTCTACTTAGATCAACAAAGAAAATTTTTATTTTAGCTACTTTTTATTAAATAGTTACAATTAATATAAATTTGTATATATGCATAGGACAGAATCACAACATTAAGTGGTAATTCATTATCATTAAAGTATCGTATTTTCATCCAAAACAATCTGTATATAAAATTTCAGTTCAACTGAATGCTTTAAAACGTGAGAAAATAACTTTTCAAGTTTTGACCTAAGTCACCAACGTGGTTGTATTTGTAATTCTTTAAATAATTAGTTTTAATCAATTAATTTTTTATTAATTCTAATTAAATTATTGTACTGTCATCCAAAATAATCAGTATATAAAATTTCAGCTCAATTGAGCGCTTTAAAGTTTATTTTATTAACGATTGAAAATTCCACCAAGATGAATATATAGAGATTGTGAGCTAATAGTAGGAATTGAAAAACATGGTAAAAACTAAATATTAAAAGTCCAATTGTTTTTTTTTCAATAGTGAGTGAGTTGTATTAGCGTTGAACTATAAAGCAACACGAAGACTATTGGTGACGGACCTCGTGATTTTGGGTCTCAGTCAAGTGACGAATATAACATTAGAGATAGCTACCCCTTTCCTACCACACCAACGGGAGGATACTGAGCCTCGACAGATTTAACATGCATCAAGCTCCTCTACACAGCGGGTGCTCAGTGGCGACACTCCGGTCAAAAGTTCGTGACCATAATCACTAGGCTTACCGCAGCCACAAGCTTTTCAAAAGCAATATTGTTTTACGAAAGAGCAACACATTTGCAATTTGTGCCCTTTGAGTGTTATTCTGATTTTTTAATACTTTTACTCCATCTTGATACAAAAAATGAATGCGTTATGAAATTGCTCTAACGCAGTGTTTTCTCAAACTGTGGGGCGCCCCCTTGGGGGCATGATAACCCTAAAAGGGGGGGCGCAAGTATATCGAAAAGTCGAAAACAATAGAATAAAAAAAATATCAATTTACTAAAAGGAAGCAAAACACAAAATGCATTTCGACATAATAAAAGTAAAAAATACACATTTACATTGATATAATGCACTTATAAATGCATCAGTACTGCGCAATGTATTTCATAATTAATTTAACGGTACTAAGTTAAAACTAGTTTAATAATCACCAGTGACTCTATGGGCGTGTCATAAAATTATATAGAATATTTAATACTTGTCTTGATAATTTAAATTTTAAGCTAAATTACAATTTATCAAGACAAGTATAATGATTATTTATAATTAAAGTCGACAGGTAGCTTTACGTCAAATTATATTATTGAATTCGATTCTATTGTTATTGTTTTGAGGGGACGCGATGAAAATTATGATTGAAAATTGGGTCGCAAGTATAGGAAGTTTGAGAAGCACTGGCCTAACGGAATGTTTTCTGTAATTTTTATTAAGGCATGTTTTATCTTATTAATGTTTTCTCTCAATCGATCTGGTGTGTGCTCCCCTTTAAAACACGATAAACTTCTCAATACTTATTTCCTTTTGAAAAGCCGGTAAAAGGGCTAATTCAGTTTCAAAGACTTGACCGATAGATCTCAACATCCCAGCAAAAGTTCATACCTTGCTACTTAGTTTCTTTATCTATGCTTTACTGCTTCATTTCAGACCATTTCCTGAAAACAATGTCAGATCATGCCTTGGTTTGTTACTGCTGCATACAAGGCAAACCTTGTACTTATCTAACACTGAAGAATTTGTTTTAAAAGAAAATTGACTCTTCTGAATATTCGAGACACTTCTTTAAATGATAACAAGCGAACTCTGGGGGAAAAACCCCACCTAGGATAACTTAAAATTACCTGAAATTGTAAAATAAAAATTCACGTTGTAACGTTATATTAGACATTACATAATAATATTACAATCGTGGTAGTCATAAACTGCTCGGCTGTTTTGAGTGGTGAAACACAGATAGTGAAAGCCTTTTCATCGCCATTTTGTATCAAAAATAAGAAGCAGTTCAAGACTAATTTAATTGCTCTTTTTACCAGAAATAGTGACGTAGCCTTTTTAAAAAATATATTTGAATGATATTAAGTAACGTGCTATCTTGCGAGATTTTCCCTCTTAGAGCGAACTTGGGATTGGTTTCTTTCAAGTGTTATTGAAAGTTGGACTGCCATCTTTTTGCCATAGATATCTGGCATGTACTTGTATAGTAGTAAAAACAACTGAGAATACACCTTACTTTTACTTGATAAATTCAACTTTAAATAAAAATAACACATTACTGAGAAGTACAAACATGTTTTTATTTTTACAAGTAACAAATGGTTTAATATAAAGTAAAAAAAAAGATCAACGAAAACTTCTAAATTTAAAAGTTTTGGAAGCATTTTAAATAAACATATACAGCCTCAAAAAAAATTGAGAATACACTTATGAAAAATAAGATTAACTACCACTAAATATTTTCTACTTGACTGCTATTTTAATCTTATTTCGCATAATCTTTATCCTAAAACTTTTAAAAATCATTTTTCTGTGATTAAGTTTGTCAGATGAAGTTAAAGTCAAACTTTAAATTGACTCCTCGAAGAAAAGTCAATATTGATGTAAGGCAATTCGTATTAAGATTTAAAAAAAAGGAAATTCTTATCACGCTGTGAAACTGTTGGTAATCAATGGTTTGATTGTCCAGATAATCATTATAAAATTTTAAAATGATGGATTGATGGAAATTAAATTTAGAAGAGGAAGGAAAATCGTTTTGTGCGCTGTCTCAAAAGAGAAAACTTTGAAAGAAATCCAGAGGGGTCCTGAAGCAAGTGCAGTCAAACCAGCGGCAGAAGTTTCTCAATTCATATACAGAAGCTAAGTGCTGAAATGAATTAGACAAGCTGAAAATAAAAGCCATAGCTTGCAAAATAGCTGTCCATTAGCTTGCAAAATCAGAAAACATTTCAAGTTTTCAAAAACTCATCAATTGAAAACCAATAACTTTTCTAAACAAGTTATATTTAGTGATGGAAGTAAATTCATCATTTTTCGTAATGACAGCCGTCGCACCGTATTAAAAGCTAATAGCGCTTTGGATCCAAAAGATGTACCTTTTACAGTTAAACATAATGGTGACTTTGTCACGGTTTAGGTTTAAGGCTTCATCCGGGGTAGGAAATTTGGTTTTTATAGATAACATTATGAACCATATGGTTTACTCTTGGGCATACTCCTCAACTATCTAAAAGAGAGTACTAAAATTTAGCTTTATATGGAAATTTCATTTTACAGCAGAGCAACGACCCCAAGTACACGGCACGTAACGTCAAAATATGATGTCTTTTTTCATTTTAAACAGCAGTTACACACACCACCATAGTCCCTTGACACCACATCATTGAAAACCTGTGGGTCAGACTCAAAACAATGGTCCAAAAACACAAAAATTGAAACAAAATCCATTTAAAACAAGTATTAAAAGAAGAATGGTGTAAAATATCTTCACATAGCACCCAAAAGTTTGATGGTACCACAATGTTTGAAGGTTAGTATAAAAGTCAAAGGATATTCAACTCAACTTTGACACTTCCCTTTGTATACGAGATTGCAAAAATTTCTCTCATTGGCGTTTTCTCAATTCTTTGAGGTAAATATCTGCATATGTTTATTTAAATTACTTCTGAAACCTTTCATTTTGGAAGTTTTCCTCTGATCGTTCTTTATTTTTGCTTTAAATTAAAACACTTGTTACGAGTAAAAATAAAAGCATGCTTATGCGTTTCTTGGTATAATGTATCATTTAAATTGAAAGTTAAATTAATCAAGGTATACTCTCAATTGTTTGAACGATTATAGACCCCTATAAAAAGCGACGCCTTTTCACAATTAATAAGAATTTGATTATATTTACTCTGCCAAAGTGAAATAATAGTTGTTCCAGGTACTATATGATATTTTCTTGCCTGAACCTTGGCGTATACCTACAGTAGCGCATACAGGAATTTTTCAAGGGAGGGGTCCGGGGTCAAAAGTTCACCATTCTTGTATCATGCTCCTTTTGATTTTGTGGATTTTCTGGAGCAAAACACAGTAAAACACTAATTATTGAATAAATAATTAGCATTAACTAATAAAATTAATCATTAATAACAAATACTTAATTAAATTTTACGTACTATATACTTATAATTATAATCAATATTACCCCCAGGACTCCCCCTTGTGTGAGCCACTGTATACCTACTATTACAGGAAATTCCGTTGTGAAATCGTTCGAGCAGTTTTCATTTGGTTTTAGATTTAATTCGTCTATTACGATGAGTGACATCATCAGTTGATTGGAGAATTAACGCCTAAGATCTAGTGATTTTATGGTGATTACAAGTAAGTGCATTTGATTATTGAGATTTAGTCAGCTGAATTGATCTTCTTTTCTTACTTAGAGTTACCTCAAACTCAGTTGCGCAACAGTCCATGAGGGCCAAGGCCTACTTTGCCCATCTCAGAATACGTGACCATTGGGCGCTGAGGTGCATTAGCAAATGTCCCGACACGGTGGTCAGTCTCAAGTGAACCCCCAGTGCTTAGTCCCTAAGCAAGCTTGGTACTCATTTATCGACCCACTGAAGGGAGAAAGAGCTGAGTCGTCTTTGCCCAGCCCGAGGATAGATCCCCGTATCTGTGGTGTAAAAGCGCGATACGCTACCACTCGTCCCCACTTTGAGTTAATAAAGCATTAATAAACGATGAAGTTATTATTATTCGGTGTTTTGTTTCATGTCGACCACTCTTAATCCCCTGTAGGTTCGAATTAGAATGTTACAAGTACGGAACCTTCGGAGTCAACTAGTCAGAGATTGTGACGGATCTATACGTAATCTTTCACTAATCCTCTTGGGAAATCTTCGGGCTATCAATTCGCGTTAATCACAACCAACCCTTCGGAAGAAGAAAATCGTGATATGCAAATTAAATTTCTCTGTATAGTCGAAGTTTTCTAGCTAGAATAGAGAGTAGGAGAGGAGATAAACTAGAAATCACACACACAGGTATGATTGTTACTGATAGGTATCATATTTGAATGACTGAATAAATACTTATTAGGAGAAACATTTAATGTGACGATTGATCCCCAAGATTAAATTAGTATTAGATTAAATCGGATGATAGATTAGATTCTATATAAAGTATCGAGTTTGATAGTCTCCTAATCACTAGTATATTTTGTAGTTGTTCCACTTTCACCATTAGCGCGAGACATTCTTTTACTATTATTAATTGAATTTGTGTCATTGTGTGATCAATAAAGGGATTGATTGGATCATGGCGAGTGTTTCTTCCTACCTCCTACATATCTAGGTGCTCAAGAAAGAGGTGGAAACCTCTCATGACTTTAGAGCAGTGTTTCCCAACGTGGGGCCCACGCCCCACGGGGGCGTTCCACAGGGGGTAATTCGAAAATGGATACGACACAACACTAGCCCTTCCGCTCCGGGCCATTTAAATGCAATGCTAGATATCGGTGCCAAATTTATCAAAAAAGCAAATTCTTAAATAATTAATAGGCATAATTTCGCTTGATGAGACCAAAATATCAACTGGGTGATTGGCTTCGTCCGGGGTTCACCGCGGAGTGTGTCGTCTGCCATTCTTTTATTTTTTTCTCTCCTTCAAACTGGTCTCACTTTTAAGGATGGCGGGTCCAACAGTCAAACGATTATGCACTCATTTTCGTTAGCGCAGTGCGTAAATTACGAACCAGGGGGAAGACTAAAACCCCAAAATGATAAATAATATAGCTCTTACTCGGAGCAGAAAAAAAGTTATCACAACCTGCCATCAGACATTCCCCCCCTTCCTTCTGCTTCGTTTGTGTGAATGTGGCAACATAATAATTTATATAATTCTCAGACATGCGCGTGGGACGAGCTCCAAGAGCATTGCTCGGGACTTAGACGCACGAGTCTGGCAGTACTTCCATTCTTCGTGATTAAAAACCTTCCTAATGATTTTAAATTATAGTAGGAAAGATAACGGAGTTTTTAAACAGGTAACTTTAATTTTTATGTGCAACTGTGAGTTAAGTCTGACTTGGTTCTTTCTCTTGCTTTGGAGAGGGATTTTTCATGTTGACGCTTCCTTCCCCCTAAGCCTCCATTCAAAAATATTACATCAAATAAGTAATTTTATTATTTAATGAATAGTTTACTAACTAATGGACACACTAGACTAGTGTTTCCCAACATGGGGCCCACGCCCCACAGGGGGCGCGTTCTGCAGGGGGCAATTCAAAATGGATACGACACAACACTAACCCTTCCACTCCGGGCCATTTAAATGCAATGCTAGATATCGGTGCCAAATTTATCAAAAAAAACAAATTCTTAAATAATTATTAGGCATAATTTCGCTTGACGAGATCAAAATATCAACTGGGTGATTGGCTTTGTCCGGGGTTCACCGCGGAGTGTGTCGTCTGCCGGGAGGGGACATAGCCCCGGCCAGTCAAGAAATTTGCTAAACAGCGCAGTTGTTTGCACCTAATTAGCCTTTCGCAACACCTGTAGTGTTTTACATCATTCTGTTGCTCTTAATCTGAAATAAGTGTTCATCAAAACTGTAGTAGAAGCTTGTTGTTTTTTATAAATACACATATTTATTATATAGATATGATTGGTAAGTAATTTTTATTTATTTTAATTTTAGAAGTGTAACTTTCGAGAGAATTTTTTTAAATAGAAAAAAATTTAGGTACCTTTTGATTTGCGGTGGCAGTGTAGTAAATGTGTTACATACATTTAAATAAATATGCATTTTTAGCATACTTTTGCTCTATGTCACAGTGAATTAAATTTAACACATATTTTAATATTATATTTTGTTGATTTTATTTTTATTTCTAGCAGCCCATAGTAAAATGAGTAGTGCAAGCAAGAAAAAAATTCGTCAATATTCGGATGAATATTTAAAATTTGGTTTCATACCTGCTGTTCAAGTTGAGCGGATTCCTTTTTGTCTTTTATGCCAGCAATTTTGAGTAACGAATCAATGAAATGAAGTCGTCTTGAGGCGCATTTGAAGGCGAAACATAGCTCATATTAATTCAGATTTGAGTTACTTTAAACATTGAAGGAAAACTTTGAAAAAGAACAATAAAGTCGCTATTTACTGCCCATACAACTAATAATCGTGTTCTTGAAGCTAGTTATCAAATGTTTTTATTCATCGCTAAAACTGGAAAAAATCACACTATACTAGGAGAGAATTTAAAAAACCCGTCAATATCAGCATTCCTCAAAACGGTTCTTGAAACTCAGTAAAAATACTGTTAGCAGAAGAATAGATGAAATGGGTGAAGATATTGAAAAACAACTTGTTGAAAAGCTGAAAACAAGAACATTCTCAGTGCAAATGGATGAATCAACTTTGAGAGATAGTGAGGCTGTATTGATAAATTACGTAAGATATATTGATAAAGGGGCATTTTGCAGAATAAATGTTGTTCTGTAAAAGATTAGAAAGCACCACTACCTCCAAAGATATATTTAATAAGCTAAAAAACTACTTATAGATGTCAATGATATACCAATGAAAACATAACATCTTGTTTTGCAGATTGTGCTCTCTAATATGATGGGCAAGAAAAATGGCTGCTTAAAATTGATGAAAGATGCGAATCAAAAATGATTCTTGTGCATTGTGTTATTCATAGGCAAAACTTGGTAGCTAAAAACATATCACCTGTTCTAAATGAAGTACTATTTACATACTGTGTAATAAAATGTTTTAATGTTATTAAAGCTAGTGCCAAATGTGAGCGTCTTTTTCAAGCTATTTTGTGAAGAACAAAATGAAGACCATGTCAGACTTTTTTTCATACTGAAGTAAGGTGGCTATCTAAAAAGGAAACTGCTTGAAAAGATTTATGGAACTGCTTGATACTCTTAGTGATTTTTGAACGACAAACCAGAAATGAAGCACCTATTAACAATCGATGGTAAGCATTTGTGAGTTATTTAGCCGATATCTTTGAAAACCTAAGCATATTAAATAAACAACTTCAAGGAACAAATAAAACTCTTGTCGATGCAAAAGCGAAGATATTTGGTTTTATTACCAATATAGAGTTATGTTAGAAACATATTAACAACAAAACTTTGAACAGTTCCACTGGCTCCAAAAATGTGAAGTAACTGATACCGCTTTACTTGTTATTGTAAATCATTTGAATAATTTATCGGCCAATTTTACAGAAAGATTTTTAGATTTAAAAGCAAATTGATTTCCCAACATGGATGATGCAGCCAATGTTAGTGGATTTGTCTGATATATCAAATATGCAGTATCATGCAGAACTCGCAGAATTGCAAAATGATGACTCAGTTAAAACTTTATTTAGTATAAAAGGTGCGATGGCGTGGCTTTCTGAGGAAACGGAAATCAAATATCAAACTCAACCAAATGCGCAAGAAAGCTATTGCAAACGTTTCCATCTTTATTTTTGGCTGAATGTGGATTTAGTGCTGTAAATAATTTACTGATAAAAAAAAAAAGAAATCGGTTGGATATAACACAACGTGGGGATTTGAGACTTAAGCTAACAAATTGGAGAGAACCCAATATAAAATCACTCTGCAGCAAGCATCAAGCGCAAGGATCTCACTAAATTAAAATGACAAATTAATATGGAAAAATATTATTAAAATTATTTTGAATTTTAATTTCTGTTTTTCATTATATATTTTGAAATTTTACTTACTGTGTTTTGTTAACAATTTGATAGTGATTTATTCCTAGAATCCCTCATTTATGTTTCTTAAGTGAACAAATCAATTTTTTAATATTAAATATTATGTATGTTACATGGGGGCATAAAAAAACTTTAGAAAGGTTAAAGTGGGGCAGGGCACAAAAAAGGTTGGGGGAAACGCTGCTTTAGAGAGACCGTTACAACTATTAATGTGTGGCTCTGAAATCCCGTATTATTCCAAAATGTTTTAAAAAGCTATATAACAATACAATTAAGAATCATGAAAAGAGGTTCATGCGTTATCTAGTGTTTTTCTGTCCTTTAATAGTCAATTCAAAAAGATTTTTTCGCAACATGATAAATCTGTGATAGCTAGTGCTGAAATGCTTTTATGTAGATTCAAATCTTGCATTAAAAGGAGTAGGAAACCTCTATACCAACAATGTTACGTTGGCTGTTTTCGATGTACCTTTTCTCAAAATCTGTTATGTTTTTACATGCTTGAAGTTTTTCATACAATTAGTATACCTTTTTCATTATACTGAAATGAACTTATAGCTAATTTTGAATTTTTCACAATTTATAAAATATTCTATCAAATATAGTGAAATATGTGTGACCTATTTTTCAAATAAAAAAATTTGTAAAAAATAAATATTTGAGCTTTTACAAAAAGCTCATTTCTGTTTATATTAGCCATCATTATAAATATATCATAAAAAATTTGCATACCTGTGAACAATAGTTTCTCAGAAAAGGTACTTCGGACATCAAAATTTACATTTTGAGATAAATTGATTTTTAATGTATACAGTAAGACTTCTAATCGGCTAGGAAATAAAAAATAGAAGGCTCAATTTGCAATAAAAGATACATGTTTTGGTTTATATCAAGCGTTAAACTTTTATGGAAAAACGAAGTAATTTGTTTACTTTTTTCGCCATTCAATTGGGCGTGGTACAGTTATAACGATTTTTTAAAATGGGTTTTAAGGGCTTCTAATTACCCTAGAAGTTAAATAAGGTATTTTAGAAAGGTTAAAATCTATCCAATTTGAAAATGTAAAAAAACTTAAAATGTCAAAAAAAAAAATAATAAGATTTTAGTGAGAGATTTCCACCAGCCCTGAATATGTACTTTCTCAAAATAAAGCAGCTGGAGAATTTTGTTGACAGCACGTTTAGTCATACACGAATCATTTTATTGGCTCATTAAATTGTGTCATTATTTAAGATTTTCTTCATTATAAATAATATATTTTAATGTTTATGAAGCATTTAAAATCTCGGTGCTTTGATTTATTTTCGGAACCACATTCTAGTCTCAATCAAATGTACTTGAAATATCCCGAAATAAAATTTTTTCACGGAAGTTTAAAATTTCTAATTGTTGTTGAAGAATATTATTTTTCAAATATTAGTTGGATTATTTAAAGTTTTCTTTAAAGTTTGTATGCTGTTAAAATATATTAAAAGCTAAGAAAGGAAAAAATAAGTGTGAAAATGTAAGCTAAAAAACTCAGTTTAATCCCCGTTATTAATTTTGGTCACTTCCAGAACAGTTGTTGATGCAGATATTTTTTTTTTCCTTGTGGTCGTAGCGATAATTCCTTTCTCTCACACACTTCCGTTACTGCTTCAAAAAGAATTATTAATCCTTATTTATCGAAGACCCAGAATAAAATAAATTGCTATTCTGTCTTACAAAAGAATTCTCAAGACAATTGGAAGAAAAACGACCCATTCTAGCATCGAAAAAAAAAAATGTGAAGTAGATTTGTGAGTTTTTGTTTTATTAAGCGAAAATATTTTTTAAAAAGTCACTAAAGAAAGAATACGCACTATTAAGTATTTAGAACAGATATAGAGGGACTTATTTCAGACTTAAGAGCACCCCCAAAATGACGTTTTCATTTAATCTTATGCTTTGCATTATTATCTTTCGATTGATATATCATTTGTGCAAGTCGGAAAGTTAGAAGTGAAGAAAACTTCATTTGAAAACAAATTGAGCAATTCCGCCACGCCTCCTTTTTAAAAAAAAGCCAAAAAAAAGTGTTATGATAATAAAATCTGTTTTATAAAGAGAAATAATAACTATAAAAAAGATGTAATATATAAAGCAGAATATTTTGGAGGCAATACAATAATGTAATTTTTTTCTTCGTGAAATGTGTGCATGTAAAATTTTTGAATTAAGGCATTTTATATTAATAATTTCATAATTTAAGTTCGTATTCCCCTAATATTTTTTCATTCAAATGTAATACTTCAATATTATGTGAAGAAAATACTAATCTTTCTGTCGTGACAGAAAAAAAAATTTTTTTAACATTTTCCTTGAATTTTCTTGTGTGTGCAATTAATACCTTCTTAAAATGGATCATTTATGTATGTGCTGAAAAAATACGAAAAGGCAATTATTTTCAAGAAAAATATGTAACTAATATCTTAAAGTTGTATTCTAAATTAATTAAGCTTATTATAATTTTTTTCCAGAATTATAAACTTTGAAGTGGTTCTTCTTCTGAGTTTGTGTTTCTCGAAACCTTAGTGCATAAAAAATGCTCCTCCTTCCACAACTATTTACCAATCACTTCCATTTTTGCTGTATGTTGCATATAAAACATGTAACAAAGTTAGGGATCCATTTTGCTGTAAACTGAATACTTTTTTAAAAAAAATTAAAATGTAAGATATATTGGCTTTTCCCTTGATTTTTAGCATGTATATCAACATTTTTTTTTTTTTTCTAAAAAAAAAAAAAAAACGAATTAAGTTATTGTAAAATCGATCCCTAAAGTTATTTATAACATCCATAAGAATATTACAAAAAAATTAATAATTTAAAAAAAGAGTAGAATTTTAAAATTTTCGAAAGTTTCCTCAAAAAATTAAAATTTTTAAAATTGTGTGAATAATATATGACAAATTTCACCTCGTATCACTTTCTGGAATAGAAACACTATATAAAATGTTAAAATATAGTTTTTAAATACATAAAGAAAGAAAGTAGCTCAAAGGTACCAAGTCTTCTTAATTTTCCTTACTATGATATAATAGAGTTCTAAAAATGCCAATTATGAAGTAGCATTTTGTAATAACTCATATAATTCAAAATAACAAAAATGATTTTCCTATAGCTAATAGCAGATAAAAAAGTGGAAAAAAAAAATCTTGATAACATTCACAATTTTCATCATAGCAGGAGGAAATTCATATAATAAATGCCTTAAAGCAGTGCTTCTCAAACTTTCACTATTGGCGCCCCCTTTTCAATCACAATTTTTGTCGCACCCCTCCCCTTATGCATTAATAATTTACTGAATGCAGTAATAGTGCACTGACGCTAAAGCAACAATCTTTATTATAAACCGTACAAATTCATGACATAAGTATTAAATTTTAATATGTTACTTTTAAAGCAAAAAACAGTAATAAGATAATTATTACATGTTATTTTTCCTTTCTCAAAATTTTAAATTGAAACATATTGCAAAATGCGGTGGCTGCTTAGAAGACAAAATATAGATCTCAGCTAAATATAGAAAAAGAACTCAGAGGGTCAATTTCTAATCATAAGCATTCCTTGAAAAACTTTGCTCTTTAAACAAGCCCACGGAAGTCGCTAATACTCATTAAACTTGTTCTTAATTTAGTATTAATTAATTAGTTATAAAATACTCTGTGCAGCACTGATACATTAAAAGTATACCGGCTGAAGTACTCGCTCTTTGGACGAGTTTCATTTATAAGAAAATAAACATTATTGATATAATCGCTGAATTGTAAGGAGAGTAAAGCCAGAAGTGCGAGACAAAGTTTACAAAATGTAAACAGATTTTTTAAAATGATTGCTCAAATTATAATTAGTTTGAAGCGAACTGTAATTTTAAGCCTCACAGAATTA